>MU261822.1:0-87987 GCA_020310875.1 Ceratopteris richardii | reverse complement strand
CCCCTCCCCTCCCCTCACCTCCAAGCCCCACCTACCCCCTCCCCTCCCCTCACCGCAAACCCCCGCCTACCCCCTCCCCTCACCGCAAAGCCCAGCCTACCCCCTCCCCCTCCCCTCACCGTAAACCCCCGCCTACCCCCTCCCCTCCCCCCTCACCGCCAACACCCGCTGCTCCTCCCCTCCCCTCACCTCCAAGCCCAGCCTACCCCCTCCCCTCCCCTCACCGCAAACCCCCGCCTACCCCCTCCCCTCCCCTCACCGCAAAGCCCCGCCTACCCCCTCCCCTCCCCTCACCGTAAACCCCCGCCTACCCCCTCCCCTCCCCCTCACCGCCAACCCCCGCTGCTCCCTCCCCTCCCCTCACCTCCAAGCCCCGCCTACCCCCTCCCCCTCCCCTCACCGCAAACCCCCGCCTATCCCCTCCCCTCCCCTCACCGCAAAGCCCCGCCTACCCCCTCCCCTCCCCTCACCGTAAACCCCCGCCTACCCCCTCCCCTCCCCTCACCGCCAACCCCCGCTGCTCCCTCCCCTCCCCCTCACCTCCAAGCCCCGCCTACCCCCTCCCCTCCCCTCACCGCAAACCCCCGCCTACCCCCTCGCCTCCCCTCACCGCCAACCCCCGCTGCCCCCCTCCCCTCCCCTCACCTCCAAGCCCCGCCTACCCCTCCCCTCCCCTCACCGCAAACCCCCACCTACCCCCTCCCCTCCCCTCACCGCAAACCCCCGCCTACCCCCTCCCCTCCCCTCACCACAAAGCCCCGCCTTCCCCCTCCCCTCCCCTCACCGCAAACCCCCGCCTACCCCTCCCCTCCCCTCACCTCCAAGCCCCGCCTACCCCTTCCCCTCCCCTCACCGCAAACCCCCGCCTACCCCTCCCCTCCCCTCACCGCAAAGCCCCGCCTACCCCCTCCCCTCACCGCAAACCCCCGCCTACCCCCTCCCCTCCCCCTCACCGCCAACCCCCGCTGCCCCCTCCCCTCGCCTCACCTCTATCCCCCGCCGCCCCCCCTCCCCTTCCCTCACCACTATCCCCCCCCCACTCCACACTTCCCCTCGCACTCGCCCTCACTTTCACCCTCGCACACACCCTCACACACATAATCACTCACATAAAGCACGCACACAAGCATAGCGCACACACGTAATCACACATGCACTTCCACTCACACACAATTCCACACACTCACACTCACACACGACTTCACAGACATACACCCACACATATGCCCGAGGAGGCTCAACAGACTTCTAAGAAGACCGAACCACAGAGATCTCCCGAAGAAGAGAAAGAAGCTGAATCTAAGCCATCTAAATTCTTAGTAATTGTTTGAAGAACATGCAGAGGACTCTGGAATATGGAGCCAGTTATCTCTAGAAGATTGCTGAAAGGTGGGGCAGTGGAGGAACACCATGATTGGATAAGCAGATGGACCAATCGGCTTCATTGGATTGTCAGAATTCGAGGAAGAGGTAAAAGTGAGTTGGTAAAAGTAAAAGTGTATTGTAGAGAGTAAAAGTAGCCGCCAACCATGCACGGCGACTACCTATCTTTGGGGATCCAATTCAAATCAAGGGAATAATTGACCTACCCCTCCAATTTTGGGTGGTTAACTGGCGCGTGATCAATGGACGTGAAGATTCAGCAAGGCTCTCTTGGCCTATTAGAGCCTATAAAATCAAAGGAATTGTGCTAATTTGGGACTACGGCTACGACGGACGACGACACACACAGGAGTATATGTACAAGTTTTAGAGATACAGTGGTCCGCGTATACGTGTAGAAGACCTCTCTTGCACTTGGTGGTTTCAAGTCTACTGTGGGAGCTACTCTGTCGTGTATACAGAGGGTAGGCTTCACAGTGAAGGGCTATGAGCACTATAATGTAAGAGAGTAGCTTGGCGTTATTTTTTTTCTGTGAGTCAGTGTGTTGATTAATCTCTATTCTCTTGAGAAATACTACCATTTGTATTGTTCTGAGTTCTCTGCCCAACTTTGTAATCATCCGATTCGGATCAAAAAGTGTATGGTCTTCCTTGGTCACATATTGTTCATATTTTCTGAAGCATTCACTACTTTGTGCAATCCGTTTTATCTACCTGCTCACAGAAATGTTAAAGGGTATACTTCCCTAAAGAGAACCCCCCTTGAGTAGGCGACGTACTAGAAGCGTTTGTTTTCTATAAAAGTGGATACCCCAATACCTCCTCTACACTTTTCATTCAAAAAAATAGGTCTATACACAATATTTGCATTGTCTCTGTAAAAGAAATTATACAATTTAGGGAAAGAGCTATGACAATGAAATTATACAATTTAGGGAAAGAGCTATGACAATGAAATGAGAGTCCCATCCAAACTAGAATCTATCAAAACCTTGAATTTCTCTTCCGATCTGTTCTCAATCTATGGTCATTTAATTATGGACTAAAACATGATGAAATTCATGAAGAATAATGACAAAACAAGTTATATATAAATGCAATTTAACTCTTAACTTGTTCCCTCATACTTCAAATTTTAAAATCATGAAGATAATTGTATCCTATAATAAGTAAGTACTCTCTAAAGTTAACTAGATTCTAATGGTGATTAAATAAAACTATCTCCATATCATTGTGGGATAACTTAGAATTAATCTCGAATAAAAATAGAGATCCTTTAGAGCTTTCAAAAGGTATCTACTCTCCAGTTTGACATCCAACAATCACACCAAAATCTAATCTACAGAAAAGTATGAGGTTCTAAATAGTGAAACCCTTTACATGTGTCACAAATTCTACAACTAGATTTATCCCATTTTGAAAATCATTATTTGTTATCCCTTTTCTATCCTACTGAAGTTTCTTCTTCCTCACATGTAGTATCTTTAAATAGGAACATTGTAAGAGTTTCTACAAAAGGAAGACCTTGAAATATAAACACAAAAACACAAAATGGTAGAATCGCATGTAGACCTATAGATCTATACATGTGTGAATTTTAGAGCGTTATGCATGTCAATTACCATTTTATATTTGAAAGATAATGTGGACCAGAGATTGGGATGTGGCCTCTCCAAACTAAGAAGAGAATAGACTTCAATATTCTCTAACCTTCCATAGTCATTGTGTCTACAAGGTAGAATGTTTTTTTTCTTTGTGTAGAAGAATGTTTTATGAATACGTTTAGCAAGAGGTACATCTGGAATTAGCAATATCTCAATGTCTAAATGTAGATCTTTGAAAGTCCTTGTAAGGCTATGGAGTGGTCACCATTTCACTAAACTAGAACACAAATATGACTATATTAGAGAGAAAATTATTGAGATCACGGACTAAGAAATTGGACACCATGAAGCATTCAAAATAGTATGCAAATACTCACAATGGATATGATATCAACTTCATGGTCGACAATGTGAAGACATGTTTTACCCACCATGTTGTCGATGATTAAAGCTCAAGAGATTACCCTTCCAATAAAGATCCTAATTTCCACGATTCTGAACATAATGAGGACTAGATTGACATGGTTGCATGTACACCCATGAACCTTTGGAAAAGTGCTCTCATGGCAAAGTTCAAAAATGGTTTATATGTTCAGTTTATGAACCTTATTCTTTGGTCACCTATTAGATGTGGAGGTTTCCATTTCGGATTCCAGGTTGTGTAATTATTGTAGATGTTGGACGAGGAGAATGAGAAGAGATAGAGCTTTTGTAGAACGGTAAAAAGGTACTAGCGCAAAAAACGATGTGTTTTGTTGGGTTTTGGGTATAAAACTGGGAGGTTGAGGAGGGAAAGATAAATTCTTGAGTTATTTTTGAATAAAATTACTCTCTGAACTCTAATCATGCACATATTTTAAATTAATTTCACTATTCACCCTCCAAATGGTCTTTTGACGAGTTTTAAAAATATTTTTAAAATTTTGATTTCTTGGGCCCATCTTGATTACAAGGTGTTTCCTCTCTCGCAAAGAGAACCATTAACCTAGGTGAATCTCGTACCCTCTTCCACCTTTATACCGATAATTTATAGTGTAAAGAATCTAGCCAGAACCATCTTCTGATTCACGCGTCACTTATCAATTCTGAATATTAAAAGCCAAGGAAAGGTTCTATTTTCTTTTCGCTAGTGCCATGCATACTCTTTTATCTTTGAAGTTGATTTTAGCTAAGGTTGAAAATGCCTTGTCTTCATTAATACTCAAGGTTTAGAAAATATCATTCACAGACAAAAACTTAGGCCCATTGATGATGATCGGATTGAGCAATCTCACATCCATGTTTGGAAACTCTCTATGACATCTTGCCCTTTTCTGTAACAATCTTCTTCTTGGTTTGTGTTGTTCCCATTTGAACCAATGATATTGAGGCTTCCATTTCTTATGTAAGAATATATGCTTTCTCTTTGACATCATCGTTAGCCTCTATGGATGCTGCATTGATCGATTTCGATTCCTTCTCACGCTTTCTTCCTTTAACTTTTGCATTCCCTTTGAAACAAGGCAAAAAGAAAACAAATTTCTACATTTAAGAACTTTGTCGCAATGGGGCTATCAGAGATTTGCATCATTATTTCTTCGGTTATCTCATAAAAATGGGATGAGGAAAGAGCTGTGCAAAACCTCATGAATCTTTGAACAGAGGAGGTTTCTGTTCCGTATATAAATTTAAGATAGTCTACGGATACCGAAGAGCTTCCCATATCGGTCATACTCACCACATATTTCAATACATATTTGGATGTGTATTGTTATGTTTCCTCAAATGAGTTAGGATGAAACATTAGAGTATGATCAACATGTACGTCAATGAAATTGGACATGTAACCCTTATTAGGATTTAGGTTACGGGTGGCCAACATTGGGACGAATGTGGATTCTATGGCGGCGTAGCCTTCAGATCAAAAGCATGCATAGGTACTGCACAGGAGAGCTCTCACAAAGTTCGTAAAACGGAAATGAAGTTCGAAGAAAGTTGAGTTTCATACTTAACCTTTGTTTTGAAGAAAATCAAATTTCAAAGAAAAACAATAACAAAATCGTTTAAAATATTGCTCGATTCATACTACTTATATATGATGACTACAATCCATGAGTCCATGTCCATTGTACTCAACATAATTTTATGTTAATATATTGCATTGTAGCATTTGTTTGCATAAACGTGATGTCCCCTATTGCTTGCATATAGCTTTACCATCTCTAAAAATTACGAAGTTGTTTTCCAATTAAAATCTGCTAACTAAATCTTCTCTGCGATATCCTGGAATAATCGACACGTGGGATTCTCTTGAGTTACACGTGGCACAAATTTGTCAGGTAATTGGAGAAAAAACGGAACTGTGTTCTCATGAATTCATACATATAATCTTCTGCTCACACATCACATTCATTTAATTCATATAAACAGCCATTAATGATCCTCCTGCGCTGATATACGCGACATATTTATGTACATGCAATCTAATGTATGTACGTATGCTCATTTTCTTGGACTTTATTTACGGATTCCCATGCACATACATGCATAGGATTAGACAGATAAATAGATCGGGGATAAATAGATCGCAACTCCGTTTTCCGGACATCTGTATAAAATATAAATGCATAACATGTTTATTATGTGTATACATCCATAACATACAAACAGATGCATTTATAAGTTACTTCTTAGTCTCCACATACACATGTTTACCTCTCAGCGCACACACACCCACCTACGTCAGACACACACATACACACACAACGTCTACATTGTATATGGCATGGATTGTCCAAGTACGGCACATGCATCACCTTCCTTTCACGCCTTTTTTTCAACGTATCCTTTCATTGACATTACCCTTAAGCTGTCTACAAGTCTCTACGTGCCTTTTTTTCCGTCACCATCTTTCTGTGATGGCTATTGTTTCTTCGGGCTGCCATAACGTTTCTTCATGCAATTGGCATGTCTAACTATTATTCCCACGCCATCCGACGACATCGAATGATTTGCTGACATAGCGCACACTTTTGAACACTTCTTGACACTTGTTACCTTCTTTTTAGTACGACGACCATGTCGTCGAAGAAAACTGATTTTGTTGCAAGAACCATAAAACAAAACCTCCCACGAGTCAAATGGTAAAACTTCAGATTCTCTTCGGCAGTCGCCCTTTCCTTTCTCCCTTTTCATTGGGGCTGGAAACAACAATCGTCTCCTTGTGCACTCTTACTTTTATTCGTTCGACACATGCTGTTGTGTTGTGCCTGCATATAACTCCAGAACAAAGACAGTGAATAATGAATCAGCATCAATCTCATTTCTCATAAGCCTGCTTGTAATGTTAAGCTCAGCAAATACAGCTTACGAACGAAATCAAGACCTTGCCATTAAACCTGCTATGCCCTTGATTTCCTTCAAAGTTCCGATTTTGCATCTATTAAGCCCATGCTCATTCCTTTTGCAGTTTCAACACAGTTATCGTTGACTGATGCATTCTTGACATCTTGTTGTTCCCATAGTTTCAGCCCTTTTTTTCTCAGTTTTGCCCTTTTATTGGAAAGTGCAGGTCCTTAGTTTCATGCACACGATGTGACCTTTGTTTGAAAAAGAATTATTTATCACACTTCATGCACAACCCACCACTCTGCATTGGAAGTCGCTCAAGTGTTGCATCCGCTATTTGCAGCACAAAACGTATTTCGCTATTTGTTACAAATGCAAATAACATCATTCCTCCTCTTTAGAATTGCTAGGTTGTGTAGATTATGATTGGGGAGAGGTAGGGATGGATTCTCGTAGATCTACTAATTTGTTTGTGTTTACGTTGGCAAGTGGAGCAGTACCTTCGAAATCCTAAAAACAAGCATCTGTCCCTCTCTCCTCGATGGTAATGCAATTTATTGCTGCAATTTATTACCACCAAAACAGTCCAATTCCGATGATACGTTCTGTATATTTTCTGTTTGTAGCTAGCAATCCCAAGCATTCCGAAGAAATGAAGCACATTGATTTAAAATACCACTTCATTTGGGGATCTATTGATGGGAAGCGAATTCAAGTGAGCACATATGCTTACAAAATCACTACCTCTAGACAAGTTTAACCTTTCGAGATGACATTTGGGCATGATTAAACCTTACATTAATTGAAGCTTACAAATATCGTGAAAGCTAACGGAGTTAGAGGTATATGTTGGAAGCCACGTTGTTTGACATCTGTCACCCCACTACTTCGCATGTAACAACACATTATGTAACAACACAATACATAATGCCTCATTGCAAGCGACACAACATTTTATTAACCCATTTTATGTGTATTAATATCTGTATCTAATAATACTGAAACACCTGCTTTATAACCGACTCGATGTGTATTAAAATCTGTTTCTAATAATGATCAAATAATTGCGTCATAACCGAGGCGATGTGTATTAATATCCCTGTTGGTACCTCTGCATGGCTGCTGTAAGGCTGGAGACTCTTTAAGTTCTTGTACACCATAGATGCATCCACATAGTTAATTGAAACTTCCACTTTCTCATGGTACGGCACATGCAAAGATCGCATCTTCCTTTCGCGCACTGATTCAAAGTGTGAAAGCAATGGGAACAACCTTTTCTATCATTGAAATTAGACATAAGCTCTCTAAACATCTCTACGAGCCTTTATTCGCTCTGGCTTCCATGTTTTCGCGCGCCGCGCCACTCTTTACTTTCTGCGTGCAATTCTCATGTTCATTTATTACTCCAATGGCATCCCATCACATCAAATGACTGACTCACGTAGGTCACACTTTTCGTGACCTCTCTTCGTAGCTTTTTGTTTTTGTTTTTCTTTTTTCTCGGTACGATGATGGGATAGAACATCTGTTTGACGAAAGAGATCTAAATGAATGAACGAGCACTTCAAAGATTGCAGTAAAACCCCCCCCAGAAGCACATACAATCACAAGGCCTTACAAAAATCTCTTCAAAGAAGGCCACAAAGCTGCAAAGAATAGACCCTCAAAGAGTTTTCTTCGGAATATAGGGACATAACCAGCAAGCTCCCTCCGCTTATTAGGATGAGTTTGTCTAAGAACTATACACAAAGGAATGTCATCATGGAGGTCTTCTTGGATAGCAAATACAACTTTCGGACCAATTTTCTTCTTTAGAGGAATGAAAAAGTCTTTCTTGCCACTCAAAAAGATTTCTAGTGCACCATACGGACTATAGAATAGGAACTCTTTAGTGATGCCATAAGCCATGGTCCCTCCTATAGCAAACACCTAGAAAAATTAGACGATTCCAAAATCTCCTTGTAGGTGGAAATAATCCTCCTCTCTACCGTAGAAAGTACAATTGCATTCATTAGAGTCAATTCTCTTAATCTTGCTCCCAGTCCAACTACTTACTTAGGTACACGTACAGAAAAATAGGCATTAGTAGATTTTTATGCAACTATATGTTATGTTTTGGTATATAGGAACATTTTTTTATCTTATAACCCACTCGTATAGATATATTAAACAGCAGCATTCTCACTCTTATTATATCGTTTTAACTCAAGCAGCATCGCAATTTATCCGACATTTGGTTTGACATACAGAAATTGTGCATACATATTACATAAATTATTCTATATGTATATTCATGTTTTTCATTCACTTTCACGTATTCAAGCATGTATAACAGCATGGAAACTGTTTTGCTTTTAGTTAAAACAAACAATATATTCACTGGTGTAGAAAATTGTTCATACGCCTTACCATTGGCAAACACAACGTTTCTTTGCTAATTGTACAATTGAGGAAAAAGATCTGAGTTCTCGAAAATTATCTCGAAGTGTTACTATACACACGTAGATACACATTCATGAACAAGTGCATACGTACAATCTTCTGCGGATACATATTCGTGAGTTCTGCAATATTCGCACACTTTTGGTGTCCTCGAATATCAAGATGTTTTGTATTTTCTCATTTCCTATTATTTTCTTTTAGGAAAATATGCCAATTTTAACACAATATAAAATTTACTTTGTTTGTTTGTAAGATCAAGCTTCAAATGCGAAAAGGCAAGATTTTTAATTTGGAAAAATGATGAGAAACGTGTTAGCCAAAAACTCTCCCAAAATATCTACTGAATGTAGATGATACTACGACCAGAGTTTAGGTTTAGGTGGCAATTGTATACTTTGTTAGCCCGAAATTTTCAGAAAAGCATGTATAAAACTTCTGAACTTTACTTCAGAATTTATTTCTCAGTTTTTTTACAGATTTTAGTGTTTAGCCCACTACTAGACTAGTTTACCTCATAGGGTAAATTTATGTTTGTTTGCACACGGACAAACACTTTGTATTGTTAGCATTTCATGACACGACTGGTTCCATGTACTCCATTGTCGAAAAATAAAAGAAAGCACTAAAAGTACATATACAAGTATCAAACATGTTTTAAACATGGCCCGAATAAGCACTATTTTCTTTGTTTCTGCTCACAAAGTACAATGCAAGAATGGCGTTTCAGAAGGGGGATTATGGTTTTTCATTTCTCTTCAGATGGCCCTAGGAAATCAACACACGACACTAATCTTTATGATAGACTAGTTTTACTGTACACTTGAGATAGTGACGCATTGCACGTGTAGTTCTCTCACCACACTTCCTCTTTTTATTCCGAGAGTTTGGTATGGCGCAATGAAATTTGGTATACCTCACTCTTAATTCATCATACATATTGATAATTCAAGATAAGACAAAGCATTGATTGGGATTATATATATTTTTTTAATCAGCTTCTAAACAAGAATGCATAGAAATCATATGACTTGTCCCTTATATCCGCTAACAACATGAAAGATACTAGTAGCAAAACTTCCGCCTGTTGTTAGCCAACATGGAAAAGTAGTAGAAGAACCAAAGATTGAACCAATGATCATGTCGTACCTATTCTATTGGCCACTAGCTGTTTGGTGTGAGTAGTTGGAATATTCTTTTGCTATGAAGATAATAAGAAGTAATCCTAAGAATTTTGCATGTACCATAAATACGCCGCATAATTTACAACTACCATTCGATTACCTCACATTAGCACACATATTCGAATTGAACACATAGTTATTCTTAGGCGCGTGCTCAAATGGATGTATAACGTGCTTAGATTATATCCTTCCAAAAACGTATGCATTAATTACAAATTTCTTAGAGAATCGCCTTTTTTGCTTCTATCACCTTGGAGGTTTTCCCTCTACAACCTTGCAGTTAGAAGAAACCTTTACTTCTTTATATTGAAGGAATTTATGTTGAATCTAGTTTCAAAAGTGGGTGTGGGTCATCTTCAGATCCGCAAGTTGTTGATGTAGCTCAAGCACTGAGTTATATAGCTCAACCACTTAGTTATATAGCTGGGCCTTTGATCGAGTCCACTCAATAGTGAGGTATGAGCATGCATTCTCTTGCTGAAGCTTAACTAAGAACTCTACACCAGACCATGATAAAGTCTCCTTGAGCTCCACCCAAGCTTCTTTGATAGCTTGTTTAAAATCGAGAACATACCTTCCTGTTGATGTGCATTGTGCACCTCTATATGCATATTTTGTCTTAAACTTCAAAACCTTGTGATTGAGGGAGCGTTTTTGAAAGTAATAGTCTAATTGTGCATATATGTAGAGAGCTCTTGCTTCCAAAATATGGTATGAGTATAAGTTAAAGTCAGTAGCGATAGATTGAATCTGCCAACTTTACGCTAATGCAGGACCAACTAAGAGAACGCTATTACTAACCGTGGGGGTTGTGATGTATTAGGGTATTGACTCAAAGCAATTGGTAAAATTATTGATTGTATCAATTCCAGAAGTTGGTAGGCAGAACCTTATGAATGGGCTTGAGACATTTTCACCATGTCAAATAAATGCAAGCACGTGCATTGGTACTATTTTTCATATGACCCTTAAAACATGTAGATATAAATGGTTGAAAAGAGCCCACTTGGCTTCCTTAATCTCTGAAAATATTATAGTACGTGGGTGGTCTTGATATTGAGATGCTTTCCTGCATGAGGGTTTTACAATTGCTAAGAATTAATCATCCTACTCTAAAGTTTCTCCCGTTTACCTCTTGAAGTCTCTTGGAATTATTTTTAGTTGTATACAAACAGTTGTGGGCCCAAATAGAAACATGAACTCAACTTCTAGAAAGAGAAGTGTGTTTATAGAGGGCTTGTTTCTAGTTAAGAGAGATTTCTTGTTAGATGGACGGGAGTGTATTGGCCTAGTTGATGATCCACTGGTGAGATTCTTGGATCGTTTGGTCATGTTGCTTCTTCTTGTCACTCTTCTCCTTCTTTGCCTTTTTTTTTGAACACTGTCACAAACAAGAAGACAGTGGTTAGTAGTAAGAAAATATTTTACATATGTCAAGTGTATCTCATGTGCCTGGGATTCTCAATCGTGTCTATGCATGGACGTGTATTGTGGCCCTATATTGATGCATACTTTGGAAATGCATGACGTAAATGGTGCAAAAGACAAGATTATGCCAAAGGCACATGGTTGTTGCATGTCATGGCTTTTGATGTTACTTGCAGACTTGATGCACTCTTTGTTTAGAGGTGTTGATTGGATCTTGAAATGATGTAATCCTCTATATAGGGATCCATTTGAGAATGGTAGGTGGCCCTATGGAGGTCACTTCTGGCCCCTTCATCTTTGGATGGATTCTACAATTTGGTATCCAGCATGGTTGGCTCTTTGATTTTGTGGAAGCTGTTGGTACTTTTGGCTTCCAAACCCATATCCTTGATGATTGTCTTTTTATTTTTTCAAAATAGGTGAGTTTATCTTCCTTTGGTATCTGTGCTCGGTTCTTACCTGTTTGTCTCCTTGGCTCTTTGTTGAAACGTTTCTTGTGAGGGAGATTAGTGGTGATTGTGCATGTAGGAGTGCCTTGGGTACCTGAATGTGTAATTGTCCTTGTTGAGCTACAACTAATTTCTTAGGCACCCAAATTTGTACATTATTATGGTCGGCCTTCATCGATTGCTTCGATACCCAAATTTGTCGAAGACCGTAGGATTGAGCTCGTCCTCGTCTCTTGGTGCGTCTTTTAGAATGGTTGGTTTGCCTCAATGGGAATGGTTGTGGAAAATCTGGTGGTTGTTCTCCTTTTTGTACCCAAATCTAATTCATGCCTTGAGCTTCTTTCTTCTTGAATTCTATCTGTCAAGTTGATATAGTAGATGTCTTTTTTGCTTGCCTCTTTGGTCGAGTTATGCTTGCATTAGTCTATGAAGAAGAAGAGAGGTTTGTTGGCCTTTGCACTTGTGCTTCCATGATTGAGTTCCTTTGCTTCGTAGGGCTATTGACACGCACAAAATTTCCTTTGCGAAGATTAGTTTTGGAAGCACTAAGAGAATGTGCGACCTCTGGATTTCTGTGTTGATATATTTAGGTAGTGATGTGTGTGAACACTCTAGGACCGCCGGGGCACTTTTTTCCCTCTTTAGGAGGTTTTTTTCCCCCGGCTTGTATATACGCCTATTGCCCTAATGGGCTACTTATCTTTGTACATTCTCTAGTAATACATTCAGTCTTGTGTGTTGTGCTCCAAGCTTCTTCTTCTTCCTTGTGCTGTTTGCGTGCTTCAGCAGACGTCTAACTCCAACAATTGGTATCAGAGCAGGTCGTTGCTTCTTCTAGGGCGCCGTCGACACTCCTCCGTTTGCAGTCTCAGATTCGCACAAAATTTGGTGAGCATACTCAGAGTGTTTCCGAGATCAAAACAGCTTTGCTGTGTGGTGCCGAAATCACGATCTGAGCTCGTTTCGGCCTCCGAACGCACTATCGCAGTGCTTGTGCAGGCTATTTCGTCCTTTTGTGCCGAAGGTATTTACTAGTTTCTGTTTGCCAGTTTAAGTGTCTCGAAGTCTGCTAGAGGTCTAGCAGAACTCGTCTGGGCAGTTCTGTTCAACTTTTTGAGATACAGTCAATTTTTTGCATCAAGGTATTTTAGTCACCGGCCATGGCTGAAAGCAGTGATGTATTCCGTATGTTGGCTGTTGAGGATAAGTTGGATGGCACCAACTACCCATTATGGGCTTATATGATGCGACATGTACTGGTTGCAAAAGGATTGTGGAACATTGTGCAGGGTGTTGAAAGACGTCCTGTTATACCTGTAACGACAGGTACTGCAAATACAGGTGTTGGAGCTGATGAAGATGGTGTCGAAGATGATATTCCGCAGATTCCTGTTCGTGCTGCTATTTCTGTTGCACCTACTGCAGAGCATATTCGTTGGGATGGCAGAGATGCCCAGGCACATGCATTGATAGCTTTGTCTGTCAAACGGGCCATTATTTCTCACATTCGCTCTTGCAGAACAGCAAAGGATGCTTAGGATACACTTACCACTTTGTACCAGGCTAGGAATGAGGCTCGTGTTGCTTACCTCCAAAAACAGTTGGAGAGTGAGCACATGAATGAAGGTGATTCGATGGACAGTTTTCTTAGAAAGATCAAAGACCTAAAGGAACAATTGATTTCCGCTGATGAGGTTATACCAGATAGCTCACTTGTGCAGACCGTTCTGAATGGCCTTCCTGATTCATATCAGAGTTTTGCCTCTACTCTTCGATTGATGATCAAAGGCAATCCGAATGCCTTGTCATTTGAGGAATTAGTCTCTGTTCTGTTGTAGGAAGATCGGTCCAGGCAGAACAGGTCCATTATGCGTGTTGCAGATCAAGCTTTCTTGGCTAATCAGAAGGCCAAAGGAAAATGGAGCTCTTCTACTAGTAAGCAGAAATGTGCAAATGCTGCACAATCGAAGAACCAGGATAAAGATGAGAAGAAATCAGAAAAGCAGAAATTGTTCTGCAAGTACTGTAAAGGAAATGATCATATTATAAAGAACTGTCCAAAACTGGCTGCTAAAGAGGCAAAGAAGAAAGAGGTTGGAATGGTTGTTGCAGAGGCCTCTACACCAAAAACAGAGTCTGCAAATCTTCTGCAGGAAGAAGAATGGGCGTTTACTACTGTCTGCAGTTTTGACCCATCTTCTTATGATCAGTGCATGTCTGCAGTAGACTCAGATGTTTGGTACTTTGAAAATGGGGCGACCAAACATATTACCTCGCAGTGCAGTTTCTTCTCTTCACTCGAGCCTGCCCCTACAGGGAATACTGTCACATGCGCCAATAACTACTCTTATCCTGTTATGGGAGTTGGTAAGATCATTCTGACTACTGCTGATGGTAGTTCTTTCACTTTGTCAGATGCTTTATTTGTGCCAGGGATCAAAAAGAACCTGTTATCAGTTTCTGCATTAGCCAAGATTGGCTTGGTTGTGAAATTCGTTGATGACAGGTGTACAGTCCATGATCTCTCAAATGGCGATGTGATTATTTCTTCTGGCATTTTATGTCGTGGGCTGTATAAGCTCATAGACTATGAAAGATCTGTGAATGATTCGGCATGTGCAGTTCATGATTCTCAGGCTATGTCAGATGCAAAGCTTTGGCATGCACGCTTTGGTCATCTAAATTTTGCTAGTTTGTTACGCCTGCAAAAATCTGAAATGGTGTCCTCTTTGCCCAAACTTGAGGCACCTGGAAAACATGTTTGTGAAGGTTGTATTTTGGGCAAAATGCAGCGTTCTTCCTTTCCAAAAGATGGTTCAGTTCGGGCTATGCAGAAATTGCAGCTTGTACATAGTGATGTCTGTGGTCCTATGCAGACACCCTATTTTGAAAATTACCTTTACTTCGTGACTTTCATTGATGATTTTTCCAGGCATGCATGGGTATATCCACTCAAAGCAAAGTCCGAAGTGTTCATGTGCTTCAAACAATTTTTGGTTTTGGCTGAAAATCTGTCAGCATGTAAAATGGGCACCCTCCATTCTGATTGAGGGGGGGGAATATATGTCTTCAGATTTTAATGCATTTCTGGCTGAACGTGGGATAAAACACCAGTGTACAGTGCCGTATACATCTCAACAGAATGGAGTTGCTGAACGAAAGAACAGGTCACTCATGGAGATGGCGAGGTGCATGGTCAAAAGTTAGGCTTTACCACATAGTTTCTGGCTTGAGGCTGTCATGTGTGCATCATATGTACTGAACAGGTGTCCCACCAAAGCGTTGCAGTCTATCACTCCATATGAGGCTTGGCATGACCGCAAGCCATCTGTTGCTCATCTGCGTGTTTTTGGTTGTTTGGCATATGCATTAGTGCCTGAACAACATCGCAGAAAATTGGATGATAAGGCAGTAAAATGTATTTTTGTTGGGTACAGTTCTGAAAGTAAAGGCTATCGTCTGTATCGTCTAGAGACTAAACGCATTCTGGTTAGCCGTGATGTTGTCTTTGTGGAAGATGCTATTCAGCCATTGCTTTCATGTACTAAGGAGACATCTATTAGCTCCAAAGACATGTATGATACTTTGATGCCTCTTTTTACAGGTGGACAGGCTAGCGTTGGTCCTAATGAGGCAACTTCTCAGCCTTTGCAGGTTTCATATGATGATGCAGATCATTCCATTTCTGATGCAGATTTACATGATGCACTTGTTGATGAGAGAGCTGATATTGAGCAGGCAAAAACTATGCCAAAATGGCTGGTGCAGACTTTGCATGACAACAAATTAGATGCACCTTTGTCATATCGTACTCGTTCAGGCTCTCATAGTACCTCCTTTGCATCAGATTGCTATGCTATGGCTGCATCTAGTCTCTGTGATGAGAATGAGCCTGTTTCTTTTGATGAAGCACAAAATTCAGAAAATTGGATGGCTGCTATGCAATCTGAATATGATGCTATAATGAAGAATGGTACATGGTCTTTATGTGACTTGCCTCCTGGCAAGAAGGCCATTGGCACTAAGTGGGTATACAAGCTTAAGCGTAAACCTGATGGTACAGTTGACAGGTATAAGGCTAGGCTTGTTGCAAAGGGTTATGCGCAGGAAGGAGGCATTGATTTTGATGAGACCTTTGCACCTACATGCCATATGACTATTGTTCGGAGCATTTGTGCACTTGCAGCCCATCATGGTTGGAATGTACATCAGTTGGACATTAAAACAGCATTTTTGAATGGTGACTTGCATGAAGAAGTGTATGTTTTTCAGCCCCGTGGCTTTGTGCAGAAAGGGCATGAAAACGAGGTGTGCAGGTTAAAGAAGGCGTTATATGGTTTAAAGCAAGCACCACGTGCTTGGTATGAGAAAATACATGCCTATCTGATTGAGCATGGTTTTGAGAACAGTCCAACAAAAAGCACCTTATATGTTAAGCGTGCTAATGATGTGCTTCTGATCATTGTTGTCTATGTAGACGACATGCTGCTCACTGGTCCTCTTGAGAAGTATATTGCTGATTTCAAGGCTGATTTGCATGCCTCATTTGAGATGTCTGATTTGGGGCATTTGCATCACTATTTGGGCATTCAGTTTATGCAAGTTGATGGTGGAATGGCTTTGTGTCAAACGAAATATATTGATACATTATTGCAGCATTTTGGCCTTGAAGACTGTAAGCCTATTGCCACTCCTATGGAGACAGGTTTACGATTGAGTCTTCATGATGCTGGAGATGCATTTGATGCTGTTCTCTATCAGCAGGTTGTTGGATGCTTGATTTACTTATGCATTACTCGGCCAGATATTCAATTTGTTGTCTCACAGATGAGCAGGTTTATGCATTGCCCAAGAGTCACGCATTGGAAAGCGGTTAAGCGCATCTTTTGCTACTTGAGTGGTACTCGGCTACTTGGGTTGTTTTATCCCAAGTGGGGATCACTACCGCCAGATTTGCATGCTTTTTCTGACTTAGATTGGGCTGGTTGCTATGACACTCGTGTAGCTCATGTATATCTTGGTTGAGCAAGAAGCAGCCTACTGTGGCCACTTCCAGTTGTGAGGCTGAGTATAGGGCAGCTTTCACAGCGACTGTTGAGTGTGTGTGGCTCAGACACCTTATGGCCGATTTGGGTGTTGGCCAGTCTTCTACCACCACCATCTTCACTGACAGTCAGAGCGCATTGGCAGTTGCAAGGAACCGTGTGTTCCATGCTCGCACTAAGCACATTGAGGTGCATTATCACAATGTCAGGGAGAGGTTCTCTGCTGGGGAGATCAGCTTGGGATATGTGCCCACGTAGGAGAACATTGCAGACCTTTTCACGAAGGCTCTACCCAGGGAGAAGTTTGAAGCTTTCCGCAAAGCTTTGGGCTTACTTCCTTTTGTGGAGTGATTTCCACATAGCTCGGCACTTCCTTATACATGAGTGCCAGCTCCTTGTTCACCGCATCACTCCCAGGGGGGATTTGTTGATATATTTAGGTAGTGATGTGTGTGAACACTCTAGGACCGCCGGGGCTATTTTTTTCCTCTTTAGGAGGTTTTTTTCCCCCGGCTTGTATATACGCCTATTGCCCTAATGGGCTACTTAACTTTGTACATTCTCTAGTAATACATTCATTCTTGTGTGTTATGCTCCAAGCTTCTTCTTCTTCCTTGTGCTGTTCGCGTGCTTCCATAGACGTCTAACTCCAACATTCTGAGCATGCAATTTTCTAATTCTAAGGTAACACATTGTTTATGTACCCAAACTTGAAGAAGTTGGCTTTTAAGAAACAAGAATGAGTTGGCTCTCATGGGATTCGCGAATTCGAAGAATCTTGACATTCTGACCCTTTTGTTTTCCCCGATCCCGATCGTCCCAAAAGGCCCGAATCTTGTGTGCTCCCTATGGAAGAGTTGCAATAAAGTTTAAAGCTTCACAAGAATAAGTGAAGATTGGAAGTGGGTAGTCGGTATCAAACAAAATTTCTCGATGTGGTTTCTGATCCATGGCATCGAGATCGTGGAATCTTGGAACATTTGAAATGCCAAGAGTTTATGGAACAAAGGCTTCAAAAAATGGAAACATCTCCAAAAGCAAGACACTTACTAGTGGATCAACTTTGAGGATATTGACCCTAGCATCAACATATCCTATGAAGAATGGAACACTTTGCAAAGTCAATGTCTTGCCTAGGACTGCTATAAAGTTCGCCTTCTCATGGAGCATGACACACCGAGCTTGCTTGGTCTCAGATGGAACAATGGAAATTTCCGTTCGAAAATCCCGAATATCAATGAAACCATTGATTAAGTAAGTTAACCTAAGTCACTAATCTAGAATTCGTCCTTTATTTGTAGCTTAATTCTTTGAATACATTCAACATCATTACGTTTTGAGTATGTTCTCATTTAAATATAAAAAAGGGTATATGACTTCTCCATGTGATGTCGTTATGAAATGAGAAGGATCTTCTTTTCTCACTACCAACCCTTTCTCCTACACAAATAACTCACATGCCTATGATTTCAAGCCATTGGAGCTTGCTTGAGGCCATATAAGGCTTTTCTTAACCTACATACACGTATAGGACAATGTGAATCTTCAAACACAAGAGGTTGATGCATATATACCTCTTCAGATATCCATCCATTGAGAAATGCATTACTCACATCTAGTTGATAGGTCTTCCAATTTTCAAGAGCTCCAATATTGATAAGTACTCTGATTATTGCCATCTTTTGCATAAGAGAGAATGTCTGCTTATAGTCAATACCTTGGGTCTCAGCATACCCTTTGGCCACAAACCTAGCTTTGTGCCTATTAATGGTTCCATTAAAGTTTTTTTTTTGACCTTGTAGATCCATCTGGATGGAATGACCTTCATTGTTGGAGTATTGGGTACCAACTCCCAAGTGTTCTTTCGTGTAAGGCTTGAATCTCTCCTTGCATTACAAGCATCCATTTTGATTTGTTCCTGACTTGCTCATAAAATGACTGCTCTTTAGAGTTGATTTTTTGAGCTATAGAGATAGAGTGATTCATTACTAATGATGTGTTGTAGCCATATCTTTCTGGCTTCTTTTTTCCCTTGTACATCTCCTAATGGTTTTTTGAGAGGAAGCTTCAATATTTCTCAACTTGTGTATCTTGGTTTTACCTTTGGAGTTTGAGTTGATATCCCTCCTAGGAGTCTTCTCATTATCGTCAAGGTCACCTAAAACTTCAACTCTACCCTAGTTTGAAAGTGTTGGAAAGTCTTCCTCGAAATCATATGGAAAGTTGGTCTTCCTCTAATCATCTTCAAACCAAGGTTTGTTCTCATGAAAAGATCCATCTCCATTAACTATGAAGCCTTTGGTGCTAAGCTTACATATCCTTTAAACCTTTTGATTTAGGTCATAGCCTATAAAGACACATATCTTTGCTTTATGATTAAGTTTATCTCTGATTTGAGATGGGATGTGTGCATAGGCAATGCATATATCGTGCAATGATCCAAGCTTGTTCTTCTTCAATTCTGTGCTGCATAAGGAGTCATATCTTCCAATGCTTTTTATGTAACCTATTTATGAGGTATGTGCTAGTGAATACTACCTCTACCCATAAGTAACTAGGTAATTTCTTCTCATTCAACATTGACTTTTTTTCCTCAAAAATAGTCCTATTTCTTCCTTTTTCCACTCCATTTAGTTCAAGTCTCTATGTGTTGGCCATCTCTCTCTTGATTCCATCTTTTTGCAAGTGGGAACCAAAATCATGGGAGAAATATTCTCCCCTCCATATCAATGGGAAGGAAGCTCTGCTAGGCGAAGCAATTGCCTATTCTGTGACTCTCTGGAACGCCATCAGAGGGGAGGTCCTATGGAGAATCTGGTGGAAAGATGTGCTTTTAACTTCGGCGACTCCCCTAATGAGTCGTCAGTTGAGAAATCATTGTCCCTCCTTGGCAAAAGGATCACTAATTCTAAGAAATCCCCCCCATTCAAGCATCATCAAGTGCTGCTTTTGATCAACAACAAGCTTAAACCCAAGTGGGCCATGCATGAGGGTGATGAGAGGGTGATTAACCTTCTTTGTGATTCCATCTAAACCCTGTAAAAGCTACCCTTGTTCTATGGGATCTGGGGGATCCCGTGGGTAGTAGTCCCCTTCTCTTGTACTTTTCTTTTACTAATTCAAGTCTGGGAGAGTATGCTAAGGCTGAACTTTCTCTATTTAAAAAACAAAATATGAAGGCATATTCATAAGAGTGCTAGCTAGTTACTTCAATTGATAAAAAAGAGATTAAGATCATGTGCACGCTACACTGACTCAAAAAATTTGATAGAGTAAGTGAAATTACTCCAATAATGAACAATGGGGGTGATGAAACTTAATGTAAATGTAATACGAAGTAAGATATCATAAACAATTATGAAATTTAATTCAAATATATGGGAAGACTCTAAGAGCTTCTAGGTAGGCACAATATTCACTCCAATGAGTGTGGTTTTTAGCTGTTCTTTATGTGACCAAAGTAAAAATGCATATATACACTTTTTCCAAATAATTGTTGGTTGAGTTTACTTCATATTCTTCCATACTTATAGGATTTAATTTTGAAGTTTGAAAACTATGTTCATGGGTTTCGGCTCTTTATGCATCAATAAGATTCTCTCATAGGCACCCTTTTACTTTTACTTTTACCTTTACTTTTAATTTTACTTTTAGAAAATGTAAGAATAATGTTTTGGCTCAAGAACTTAGTGAAGTCCAATACATAAGGTCAAGCACTTAGGATTGTCTAATGCACCAACAACTCCTACTCAAGCCTAAGATGTGGGGGTCATCCATCTTTCAAGATTTTGTGAAGTTCAAAAATGGATTTAAATTTGCTTAGTTTTACTCCATCCAAAGATTTACTTATATCATCTCCACATTGTTTTTGAGTAGATACATATGAGATTTGAATCTCTTAATTGTAATCTTTTCCCTAACATAACGAAAATTTGCCTCAATGTGTTTGGTCCTAGCATGGTATATTGGATTAGCTTCAATATGCAAATAATGTGAGGGCAATATTTATAAGTACTCTGATTGTTGCCATCTTTTGCACAAGAGATAATGTCTGCTCATAGTCAATATCTTGGGTCTCAGCATACCCTTTGGCCACAATTTTCCAATTTTCAAGAGCTGCAATATTTATAAGTACTCTGATTGTTGCCATCTTTTGCACAAGAGATAATGTCTGCTCATAGTCAATACCTTGGGTCTCAGCATACCCTTTGGCCACAAACCTAGCTTTGTCCCTATTAATGGTTCCATTAAAGTTTTTTTTAACCTTGTAGATCCATTTGGATGGAATGACCTTCATTGTTGGAGTATTGGGTACCAACTCCCAAGTGTTCTTTCGTGTAAGGCTTGAATCTCTCCTTGCATTGCAAGCATCCATTCTGATTTGTTCCTCACTTGCTCATAAGCTGAGTGCTCTTTAGAGTTGATTTTTTGAGCTATAGAGATAGAGTGATTAGTTACCAATGATGTGTCATAGCCATATCTTTCTGGCTTCTTTTTTCCCTTGTACATCTCCTAATGGTTTTTTGAGAGGAAGCTTCAATATTTCTGAACTTGTGTAGCTTGGTTTTACCTTTGGAGTTTGAGTTGAATTCCCTCCTAGGAGTCTTCTCATTATTGTCAAGGTCACCTAAAACTTCAACTCTATGTGTACCCTAGTTTGAAAGTGTTGGAAAGTCTTCCTCGAAAGCATATGGAAACTTGATCTTCCTATAATCATCTTCAAACCAAGATTTGTTCTCATGAAAAGATCCATCTCCATTAATTATGAAGCCTTTGGTGCTAGGCGTACATATCCTTTAGACCTTTTGATTTAGGTCATAGCCTATAAAGACACACTTCTTTGCTTTATGATTAACTTTATCTCTGATTTGAGATGGTATGTGTGAATAGGCAATGCATACAAATATCGTGCAATGATCCAAGCTTGGTCTTCTTCAATTCGGTGCTGCATAAGGAGTCATACCTTCCAATGCTTTTTATGTAACCTATTTATGAGGTATGTGCTAATGAATACTACCTCTACCCATAAGTAACTAGATAATTTCTTCTCATTCAACATTGACTTTTTTTTTCCTCAAAAATAGTCCTATTTCGTCTCTTTTCCACTCCATTTAGTTCAAGTCTCTATGTGTTGGCCATCTCTCTCTTGATTCCATTTTTTGCAAGTCGGAACGAGACTCATGGGAGAAATATTCTCCCCTCCATCGAATCTTAGTCTTTTTACCTATTTGATTTCCGCAAGAGCTAGATACTTCTTAAAACATGAGAAAACTTCATCTTTATACTTCATAAAATAGAGGATGGTCAATCTACTACAATCATCTATGAATGATCCATAGTACCTTGACCTTGAGATGGATTGCTCTTTTCTTGTTCCCTAAACATCTTTGTGGGTAACATTAAGGCTATCTCCTTGTAGGTACCCCTTCTTTCTAAAGGGTTTCCTGTGAGATTCTCTGAATTGGCATGCATTGCACTTGTAAATCATATGTTTCCTTGAAATTTTAGGTAGTCCAAGCACACTTTTTATTTTCTTGAGGGCTCATTTTTCAAGGTTAACCAATATTTAATCCCAAACTCTAACTTTGATAAGATTTCGATGCCATATTTGAACAATGCTATGTTCCTAGAATCTTGGAGTTCAAAAGTGAACAATATAGTTGTTTTTTTGTCCATTATCTATCCTCTTGGAACCTTTTTATGGATCTTCCACATAGGCTCCATACTTTGTAAACCTCACTTGCAAACCTTTCTTCAGAGTCTCACCTTGACTTATCAAATTCTCAATAAAACTAGGTACATAGATAACTTAGATCAATAGATTCATACTACCATTGGAAGTCTTTACATTCCCCGTCTTCTCTAGAGGGTGCCTTGTGTCATCACTTGTTCGGACCGCATGCTTATTCTTTTCATCTTTGAAGTCTAAATGCAATGCTACATTCCCTGCTATGTGGTTTGAGCATCCAAAGTAAATATATAGCACTTTCTCGTTGCACTTTTTAAAAAGCTTTTTCATGGATCTTTTACCATTGTAAAAGCCTTGAGCTTTACACATGTAAAAAATAGAGAGGGAGAGCACGAATTTGTGGTAGTTGAGTTGCAATCAATCAAGCAACCAATCACCTAAAAGTAGATCAAACTAGATCTTTAGTTTTTCTAGATTGTAGGAAAGAAAATTGATTTCCTCCAACAACTCTTACGGCCTTCATTTGAATTCAAAATCTTCTTGTAGAAGTTGTGGAGCACTTCTAGAATCTATAAAAAGACTTCAAATCATTTTTACACTATATGGAAGCAATAAACATATACTTGTGACCATCATTCTCTTGCTCCTTCATTTTGTGCATCATCTTCTTCAACAACAATAAGTTTGCAGAGGCTGCTTCTCTCTCTAGAGAGGTCCAAATTGGATGCCCTTGAGACTTTCTTTTTTGCTAGTACCAAAGCAAGAAAGAATCATATTTGGAATGAGTTCAACCAAACAAAGAAGACACCTAAACAGATCATCACATAGTTTATTACCAAGGTCAAGGAGGTTGCAAATTAGTTAGCATCCATTAGAGAGCTGATTGAAGAAGAGGCTATCATGAGGAAAATTCTCAACGGGAATTGAAGTGATAAGCAATGAAAATCTTTCACCACGGCTTACGATCTCATCATGGATGTGCAAACTCGAGACTTCAACATCTTTCTTGGACAACTCTTCAACCAAGAGGCCAACAATAGAATAAAGGAAGGGAACTCCTATCATGTTAATTCAACTAGTGCTCTATATGCAGAGGAGAATGATAAGAAGCTGAAAGGAAAGAAGAAGGAAGAAGATTAAGAGGAGATTTCCCAAGCCAACTTTGCAAGCAAGAGCAAGTGGAAAGGGAAGAAGAAAGGACCAAAGCATGACAAGATCAAAGGTCATAACGTTCAACCTTGTGTCATCTATGATAGGACCAACCACACCACTCAGAAATGATGGTTCAATGGAAAGACCTAGATAGGAAGTGGAAGAGGTGGATATGAAAGCAATAGAGACAGAGGTGGATACAACTTCAACATTAACAATAGAGGCTATAATAGATGGGACTTGAGCAATTATTCAAAAGATCAATCACATGAAGACTCATTGCGTCTTATGAATCTAAGCCACAAAGAAGGTAAAGAAGATGATCATTTGTTCTACATAGATTCAAGATGTTCAAATCATGTTGTAGGCAACACTGCTCTTCTATCTGACTTATAAAGTCCAAAGCATAGACATGAAGTTCAAACAGGGGATGAAAAAAAGCACAATGTGGAGAAAATTGGTAATGTCAAAGCTTCCAATGGCAGGACAAACATTCTCAGTAAGGTTCTCTATGTATCCACTATCACTGAAAATCTAATAAGTGTAGGCCAAATAGTCAAAAAAGGCTTGCAAGTTAGGTTCACCCAACATGGAGCTTTTGTGGAAGATCCATGTCAAGGCTTCAAGAAGATAGGCCACGATGAGAAGCATGATAGGCTCTTTACTTTGAAGTAGGAGAAACCAAGAACATAGCTCTATTCACTTTTGGGTCTCAAACCTTAAGTGAACTTGAAGTGTGGCATAAGAGACTTGCTCATGTGAATGAAAGAACCTTGAAGGATATATGGAGGGATCAAAGTGTCCTAGGAATTCCAAACATATCAAAGCAACACATGATCAACAGGTGTGATGCGTGTCAGATTGGGAAGGCACAAAGACAAGCATTTAACCACAAAGGCTACATCGAAAACAACCTAGTGGACTTATTACATACAGATGTATGGGGACCAAGCCAAGAAGCTTCATTGGCAGGATCAAGCTATTATGTCTCATTTCAAAGTACATGGACTATTCTATTCTTTATCAAGAGTAAGAATGAAGTGTTTGGTTGCTTCTAAAAGTATCTAGCACATGTGGAGAATCATACACGTAGGTCACTCAAGAAGCTTAGATCTGATGGAGGGGGAGAATACTTCTCCAAAGAGTTTGATGTGTTCTTGCAAGAAAAAGGTATCAAAAGGGAAGTGACTACCACGTACTCTCCTCAACTAAATGGAATTGTAAAGAGGAGAAACAAGACATTGGTTGGATCAATCAGAACAACCCTTTAAGAGACGAGGTGGCCACATTATCTATGGGCAAAGGCTATTTCAACTACTATGTACCTTGTTGGTAGACTACCATCTAGATCACTTCAAGGTATGACTCCTTATGAAGCATGGTATGGAAGAAAACCTAGTCTTGGACATTCCAATGTGTTTGATTGTTTATCTTTTATTCCTGTACCATCACAAATAAGAGGTAAGATAGATGAAAGGGCAAAAAAGGTAGTGTTTATTGGGTATGATTCAACTCAGATGGGTTATAGGTTCTATACTCCTTCAACCAAGCAATTCACTACAAGTAGAGATGTTGCGTTTGTAGAACACATGTCTTGGTATGATGAAGACACACAAAATGTAACTTTACCATATGATCTTGATTCTAATTCTCATCAATTAGGAATCAACCATGATTCTCATGTCTAGGATCCAAGAAGTGATACCGATGATGACGAAGATGAAAGAGAAAAGGATTACAAACTATGGAAGTTAAGAGGCAAAGTAAAGATGCAAGAGTGTGAAATATTAGAATTTTTCTTCTACTCTTCAATTGATGATGAAAGGAAATCCAAATGCATTAACATTTGAGAAACTAATCTCTAATTCACTGAAAGAAGATGAATCCAGAGAGAATAGATAAACTATCTCTGTAGTATATCAAGCAAGAAGGGGAATGTGAATGGATCTCGTCTAATACTAAGAAAATATCTCCTAATGATGCATAAGGAAAGAATGAAGAAAAATATGAGAATCTATGATGAATGAAAAATGGTTTTGCAAGTACTCTAGGGAATATGATCATGTCATTAAGAGTTATCTTGAATCGGCTACTTACGTCTAAAGGATAAATGTTTTATTTAATCATATTTAACAAAAGATTAATCGAACTAATATATATAGGGATACGACCCATTTGAAAGCAACGGATTAATATAGTGACTCATGGATTACAAAAACACGAGGATTGTGGGATACCTACTAGTTGTTCTTAGAGCACTAGCTCAGAGTCTTGGTTTAATCATGAAGTGCTGAATTCTATTAATATCTATTCTACTAGGTCATTGCTTTCATTTGGATTTCATTGTGAGTTAGTGAATTATTCTTCTCGATAAGATTGCGACCTGTAATTATTTGGGAAATAAGTGAAGGCATAATTCCTTAGTGTGTGAGCTGCTAAACAAGCAATTCAGTAATTGAAGTGTGTGAATAACAATAGTAAGTGTGAAGGAAAATTTTAGGGCCTTATAATAGGATTATCCTCTAGCCAAGAAACCTAACTAAGCTTTAAATCAGCAAAATGATCATGATTGAGTTGTGATTGCATTTTCTAATGTATAATTGTGGTGGATAACATTAGGTATCCTTTTGGAGAGCGACACGAATTAAAGATGTATTCAAACGTATGCATGTACTATGATTAGCAAAAATATATCCCAAGTATATAGTAGATAAACAATAAGGATGGATGAAAAGTCACCTTGGTACCCTAAAGTTTTCTTCTACATCAACGGAATGGACAACGCAGCTAAAACTAGATCCCATATCTAGATTTCAAGTTGAACCTAGAGTAAATCTTTCAACCTCTAATGATATGAGGAGTCAAGAAAATTGAATTGGGATCACATTGGAATTTGCTTCAAAATTGTCGATCAGGCACCGACTGTTCTTATTGAGTGAGGATAAACCAAGTTAAACTCTTGCAAGATTGGTCCTCCCATGAATTAATTTTTAAATGTAATCACCATAAGCATACAGTCCACTTGATGCGTTTACACCCTATGAGGTTCTTGCCTGACTATATGTGGCAAAGCTATTGAACATGTGATGATAAGGAGACCACATTTCTAGTAGCGAATCAAGATTCTTTGTCTTTGGGAACTATTTATTTGCAACATGTCCAAGAGCAATGGTCACATGCAACATGCTTAGTGCGCTAGAGTGTAGTAAGAGGATGTTTACCCATCTCATGATGAGGCAAATGCAATCTCATGATGAGTCACATGCCATCTCATGATGAGTCACATGCTCATGATGCACTACCATTCTAGTCGTAACTATTCTACATGGTGAATAATAGTTTTGGATGGAAATTTTAGTTTTGGGAAGAGCAACTCTAGACTTTTAATCTATGTGATCCTTCTATGCCTAAACACATCAATGTCAATTTCACTTTGGAGGGCCGATTTCACCAAGATTTACTAGCCCTGTTCAATGAGTTCAATGAGTTCACTGATGTCTTTGCCTTAGATTAGAAGGATATATATGGATTTGTAAAGATGTGATGCTTACCCATTAAAGCATCCACGTTATTGAATGAATCCTAAATATCCTAAACAAGTCAAAGAAGAAATTGATGGCTTAGTAAGGTTTTTTTTAAGGTGCCAATTGAGCATGCCTAATGGGATTCTCCCATTATGATCCTCCCTACGAAAAATCAAACAACTACAAGTGTTTCATAATTGGTAGAGACTAGTCTATTATGCGAGTCCCCGTTTGGACATTGTTGGGCGTAACTATTCAATTATCAACTGAGAAAGTTTAGGCCTCATTTATTCTATCACAAAGTTTCAGAATTACCTTTCACGCCATTAGTTGGTGTTAGTTCCATGGACATATGGAATCCATGGTGTGTCGGATATATAGCATCCTTGGGATCTTAGGACATATGGGATCCCAAGCCATATTCCTAGAAACTTGGAATCCAAAGTGGATTGTGATAGGATTTGGGGACGTATGGGATTCCTGGACACTAAATAGGGTTTACATGATGAGATAGGTGGTGTTTTTGATCCATTTTCTCTCTTTGATTATGGATTGGTGAAGTCATTTGTTGTTCTATTCTTCTTGGGATCTTTGTTTGAGTCTTTTTTCTTCTCGTCGACTCCTTATTTTTGAATTTGAGCATGTTCCTTGGGCTTTGAGTGTCATGTGTTCATACCATAGGAAAGGACTTACTCTTTTATAGAGCAAAGTCTAGTCCTTTGACATGGGGCTTGAGATGATTTGGAGCTCAATAAGATTAACTCTTTGGAGAGCTATAAATTGTTGATACATCTTCACTTAAGTGAGATCTCTTTGATATGTAGAGAAAGTACATGGATTCATAAATTGATGGCTTTGGAAAGTTCCTAGCTTTAGTATTACTCAGGATCTAATTCCTTTTACAAAGACCGAGAAAAAATTGGAGTTGTAAAAAGATAATAAGCTACATTCCTCTAACATTTGAAAAGAGAGAAACATTGTGTGAGGTAGGATGATGAAGTGTTAATCTCGAAAATAAAAGAGAGAAAATTTGGGTGAGGTAGGATGATGAAGTATTAATCTCGAAAATAGCACCAATAATGAGATTTCGAAATCTCGATGTTTTGTTTTTTTTTTTTTGAATCAGCCTGCAATATTGAGAGTCGTGTCTCATATATTATCTTATATGTAGTAAGAAAAATGGCACATATCTTTAGCCCATGCATAGTATTCCTAGAAGTTCTGCACATCTTGAAAAGGTTAAATCCCGACTTCAATTGTACTGTTTTGAGTAATGGTGCCACCTTTCTTAGTTCTTCTATGAGGAAAAAAACGGAGAGAATCACTATCTGAATTGAAGATTTCAAGCCTCTAGAATTACTTGCTCAAGCAATGTAACGAGGTTGCATATTACTTTGACAGCAAAGCAACGTTGCTAACCCTCTCTCGTACAGAGGGTGCTAGCCTAGTAGCGCACACCTATCTCATTGATGATATCAGCTACACTTATCTCTTTGTTATTCTCTTCTTTGCAGAAACGATCGTCATCTTGTCTCGAATAGGGAGACTGGAACTCTCTCTCTCTCTCTCTCTGCGCGAAGATTTTGGTGAACCGAACGCGTAGGCTCCTTATTTTATGGTTCTTGTTCTCTACAGGGGCACAGTTTTTTTCTTGGACGCCTTGGATGGTGGATCTCTCCTAGGTTGAGGTAGACGATAGGACAAGCCTTTAAGCGCATATTGTAATCTCTTTCTCTTTCTCCTCCGCCGTGAAAGCACAAGGCAATCATCCTCAGGGAGCATAGTGAAATGATGTGGTAGTAGCTCTTGCTGGCAACACGCGATCGAACGAGAGGATATGATGCTCCCATGTAAGCTTGAGTTCATGGCACTAAAGAGTTGCAACTTTGATATTATAGAGGATAGCGGATATCGGTAGCCATTCTTAAAGAAGCAAAATCACTCATCGTCACACAAATCTACAGTGTTTGCGTTTCTCGCAATTCATCTCTCTCACACTCAATGTCTTCATTGTATTCCAGAACCATCTAGAGATAGTAGCTATATCGTATCCGTGGAGCCCTTTTTCTCTCTTCTTTCAACCTACGCTGGAGAAGAAGATTGCTCTTTAAGTACTAGCACATCAACAATTGCATGTGAAACTCATAATAGCAATGTCTTCTCACAATAGTGCATAACTAAGGCGGCTCCACCAAGCATTATTATTCACGATACCTGTTTATGCGTTAGATTTCAACCGAGCCAACTAACTACACTATCGAGCTTGCTAGAAACACTTCAATGAAAGATCATATGGTTCAATAGCACATTCTAAAAGATTACTTTATTTCAGAGAACATAAACTATGAAGTTCTCAGACAGAAAAAGAAAGTGTGGTGCACAAAAATACTTCTATTGAAGAATTGCGATGAAACAAGAATGATAAATTAGTAATGCTAAATGAATAAATGGAAATTTCTTAAAAGCACTCTTATTGGGAAAGAAATGAAATGGGAGGAAGGGGGGATTAAGAATAAAATACATGCTTATCATGAAGATAAATGAAAGAAAAAAATAGAGAACAATTACTATGATAAAGTTGCTAGAAAATTAATGATCAAGATTAATAACATAGTAGAATTCGATCGTCAGGTCAAGTAGGGAGAGGCAAAACATGCTAATAGAAAATGTACATAGATAGAGAGATAGAGAACTCAAATTGTCTAATTGCTAGTAGTAATATATATATACAATGATGATACTATCCACCGCTGCGCTCCCAATATGGAGCTTCAATGGGGATATAGATAGATTCTAGATGAAGGGATTTATAGTGTGCATATCCATGATTTATCTCACTAATCCTCTCCTACCTAATGCAGTGACTCAAGCATGATCTCCATGACCACCTGATGCTATGTTTTTGGTGCAACCATCGAGATCATTTGTAATTTCAAGATATCCCAAATTACTAGATTGAATAGATCTCTAGACACAACTTAGACCACTAGAAAAATATGCACCACCAAACTAGTAACACAACTTCCAGATAGGTTGACTACAGATTACCGTAATTCTAGACAAGTTGACTCTGGAATCGGTTACCATAACTCCATATAGGCTTACTACAAACCTCCAAACTTCCTTCAAGATTCTACATACATTACTGTTATTCTGGATTGGGTGACTAACGAACTCTCATACCTCATAAATTTTGGTGTGACTAAAGTATTTACCCTCGCTAGCCCTTTGACAAGACTCACATAGATCATCTAGAACTTTTGATGGTCTAATGTAGACCTCATCACAAATGTCCAAACTCTCATAAAGGCTTCTCCTCATAATGGGGGACCATACAACTTAGAGTACCATGGATCATTTGCAGTCACAAGCAGGTGGAGTATTGAGTAAATCTAAACCCCCCCCCCCCCCCCCCCCCCTTAATGTCCACCTACAGTGAACTACCTTCTTGGTCCAATGCCAAGCTTCGGAAGATGTCGATGCAGTTGCTCTCTCCCCAATGACTTGGTGAAAATTTATGCTCCATTTTAATCTCATTGATAATATCTAGCTATGCAACTTCTGTTGTGACATCTCAACCTTGTAGGCCCCTCTCCTTGAATTCCTATATGTCATAGAACCCCTCTCAACCATACTGCTTCACATGCACTAAAACATGCTGCTTTGTGCTCATTTTCGATAGAAGATAGTGCTATGATCGATTGCTTCTTATTGATCCAGGAAACAATCCTAGAACCTAAAGAGAAGAAATTTTTCCAGAATCAATATCCTTTGTCCAGTCTAAGTCATAGTATCCACTCAAAAGTGATCCTTCAATGTAAAGATTACCATACTCAATGGTTCCTTTGGTGTACTTGAGTATTCACATGCATGCCTTCCAATGAGTTAGACACAGCTTATTAGAGAACCTGATTACGACGCCAACATCATAAGAGATATTTGGTCTCCTATTACACAAGTAAAAAAGACTTTCAATTAATCTCCTATATCTTCCAATATCTACTAAAGGTGAAGTATCTTCAAGAGACAATTTGTGTTGAATTCCATCGGTGTAGAGATTTCTTTGCAATGCTCCATGTCAAATGCCTTCAACACCTGCTTCACATAATTTTGTTGCAAAATAAAGATCTTTCTTGGTTCCTACCGAAACTCAAGACCTAAGCAATAATGCATTAATCCCCAAATACATCATTTCTGATTTCAAACTCAAGGCATCTTTCATTTGTTTGAGAAAAGCATCATAATTTGTGGTGATTATAAGGTCGTCTATATACAATAGAACCACAATTGTCTTGCATCTTGTCATTAGAACATACAAATTAGCTTCAGAGGCACATCTTCTAAATCCTATATCCCAAATATACCTAGTCATCCACTGGTACCAAGATATTGGGAATTGCTTCAACCCATACAATGCCTTTTTCACCTTACATAATTTGTCCTCTAAATGGGAAGCCTCAAACCCTGGTGGCTAAGACATATATAGGTGTGGAGAATGAGTTCTGCTATGTGCAACGGAAGTGTGTAGTGAACCCTTGTATGTCCATCACTTCGACAAACATCTGCACCTTAGATAGCTTACTGCTCTCAACACAAAACTCAAATGGACTTGATACTTTAGTCAGTCAAAGTAGACATTAGAGCTTTCTAACAAGCTATAAATGACTTAATTTGGACAAGATTTGATTAGGAAACACAACTGTCAAAGATGAACTACCTGTCCACACAGGTATGCTGAAGAACTGAGCTTCACTATCGGATTGATAGATCTCGCAATATATATCCTTTCCGAAAGATATTTGGTATAGACAAAGTACACACAAATAGCTTTCCAAAAAGATAGCAATCAAGTAATTTGGATGCATTTTGATAAGGAAACTCAACTCATCAAGATAGACCACCTACGCACATAAGTACACTATAAAACTGGACTTTACTATCTGACAGATATCTCAGACAATATAAATGACCTCAATGAGATATTTGAGATAGTGCAAGTAGATGCCAAGAGCTTTCCAACAAGACAGAAATCATGAAATTTGGATATGTTTTGGTTGGGAAATTGAACCGACCAAAATAGACTACCTATCTACACAGGTATACTAAAAAACTAACCTTCACTTTTCACTGATATCTCACAGACTACATAAGCTTTCAAAGAGATATTTGATATGCAGATCATACACAAGATAAGCTTTCCAATGAGTGCTTAAACGCACAAAATGGTTACATATGGAGTGAGATATGAGCTCTGCAACATAGCTGTGTACAAACTGACGTGTGGCTGGAAGGAGTCTAAGGGAAAACCAAAATGACAAAATGGCTAGATCCGACTACTGGGGGCTCTTGCCTCTTTCTCTCCTTATTTTGAATGTGCTCCCACTTCTTTTTTATAACCAATGAGCATATGAAGAAGTTTTTGCCTTCTTCTTAACTCACCACTTTCTCCACTACATGCTACTAACTACAAGGCAAGATATTGTATCTCTTACTCATCATGAAGTTTTGACTAGTCTTTTTCTTTTATTATTTTTTCCTTTTTTCCTCTACTTTTCCTTTATCTTTATATTTGGTAAATTTATCCAAGCATGGCTCATATGAAAATGACCTTGTACATTTATCTTCAACACTCCCCCTCAAACTCATTTGGCAATTATCTTCATCAATGTCCTGCAAATTTATCACATCCTTGAAGCCTTTGAGTTTAGAAGCATCCAAGAATTTTGTAAAAATATCTGCAACCTGCTCTTTGGTTCTAATGAACTTTATCTCCACATCTTTGCTCATCACCTTCTCCCTTACATAGTGGTAGTGGACCTCTATGTGCTTGCTCCTTGCATGAAACATAGGATTGCTTGCCAAGTAAATAGTTGACATGTTATCACTATATATAGGGATGGTTCCAACTTGCACTCTAAGATCAGCCAAAAGCATTTTAATCCACATTGCTTCAAATGTGGCAAAAGCTAATCCTCTATATTCAGCCTCCATAGATGAAAGTGCAATAGTAGGTTGTTTCTTTGAGCTCCATGTGATAGGTTTGCTTCCTATCATGAACACATAACCTGAGGTTGATCTTCTATCTTCCTTTGAACCTGCCCAATCAGCATCACTAAAGCCTTTGACCTGCAATTCTTCATTAAACTTGTAAAAGAAAGCATGATTAACTGTATGCTTTATGTATCTCAACACTCTCTTGGCTGAATTTAAGTGTTCACTTGTCGGGGCTTGCATAAATTGAGAAGGTACACCAACAACATAAGACAAATCAGGTCTTGTAATGTTTGCATAGATCAATGATCCTACAATGCTTCTGTATGTCGTTACATCTTCCAATGGTTCTCCATCATTTGAACAAATCTTTGTATTTGTGTCCATGGGTTGAGTGAGTGGTTTGCATCACTCATTCCAAATCTGAAAAGAACATCCAACAAGTACTTCCTTTGCATCAAGTAGATGCCACTCTTTCCATAAACAACTTCAATTCCTAAAAATTATTTCAGCTCTCCAAGATCTGAAATTTTAAACTCCTTACCAAGCTTCCTTTTGATATCTTTAATCCCTGTAACATTGTTTCCTGTTATGATGACGTAATCGACATATATGCAAATATATACCTCTCTATTTTCTTCCTTCTTCATGTACAACAAAGGATCTGCACTACTTGAGTTGTATCCACACTTAGTTAGATACTCTACCAATCTCTGATTCCATGCTCTTGGTGCTTGCTTCAAGCCATAAAGTGCCTTCTTCAACCTGCAAACAAAATCTGGATGGTTTTCATCTTCAAATCCAACCGGTTGACTCATGTATACCTCTTCTTGTAGTTCTCCATTGAGAAAGGCATTTTTGATGTCGAGTTGATATAATGGCCATCTCCTTGAAGCACCAATTGCTATTAGGGTTCTGATAGTTCCCATCTTTGCAACGGGGCTGAAAACTTCATCATAATCTATGCCTTGTGTTTGTTTAAATCCTTTGACAACTAATCTAGCTTTATATCTAGCTAGTGAACCATCAGCATTCCTCTTTACTTTAAACACCCATTTGTTTGGAACAATCTTCATACCTTCTTTCTTTGGCACTAGCTCCCATGTGTGATTATCTTTGAGAGCTTTGATCTCCTCTTTCATAGCTTGCTTCCATTCCTTTTGTGTGCAAGCTTCTTCATATGTCTCAGGCTCTTTGTCTTTGATAACCTGCATCATGTATGCAAAATGTGTCGCCATAAAACTATCATAACTCAACCTTTGAGTTGGATACCTTGTCCTTGAAGATCTTCTTTCATTGCCTTTAGAGAGTTGCTTCTTTAACCTATTTAGCTTTACCATCGGAGTGATTACCTCTTCATATTCTTCTTCACTTGCATCTACCTCACTGTTTGGAGTAGCACTTGCCTCTTTGGCTCTACTATGAGCTGAATTTAGAGACAAAGAATGACTCCCCCTCCATGTTGAACATTCTTCGTTTGATGTAGTGCCTCTGGACCTGAAGCCTTTGTGCTTGATTGTTGAGCTTCTCTTTGACTTGTTCCTGCATAATCATCACAACCTTCTTCAAGAACCTTTTCCTTTCCTTTATCTTCATACCATGGTCTTAGTTCATCAAAGACCACATCTCGAGAGACTCTTAATTCCTTTGTTCTAGGGTTGTAGCACTTGTATCCTTTTTGCTCCATCGAGTAGCCGATGAAAATGCATTTTTCTGACCTTGGTTCCATCTTTGTTCTAACTTCTTGTGGAATGTGAACAAAGCAAACACATCCAAACACTTTGAGGTGTGTAAGATCAGGTTTCTTACCGGAATATACCTCTTCTGGAGTCAAGTGATGTATTCCCGATGTTGTGCACCTATTCATCAAGTAAATGGCGGTTGTGGTAGCTTCAGCCCAATAGTACAATGGTACCTTCATCTCGCTGAGCATGCATCTTTCAATTTTAGCAATTTGCCTATTTTTCCTCTCAGCTACTCCATTTTGTGGTGGTGTATACCTACAAGTGAATTGCCTTTTGATCCCATTCTCTTGTAGAAAATTTGAAAATTATTTGGAGAAGTATTCTCCTCCACCATCGGACCTTAAGGTTTTGATAGACCTTCCTGTTTCCTTTTCAACTTCAACTTTGAATCTTTTGAATATAGAAAACACCTCTGATTTTTGCTTCATACAAAACAGCCATACCTTTCTTGAGTGATCATCAATGAAAGTGACAAAAAATCTATTACCAGCCATTGATGCCTCTTGGGTTGGTCCCCATACATCCGTATGTATCAAGTCCAAGACATTTGGAGCCACATAATTGCTTCTCTTGAATGGCTGCCTCGTTTGCTTTCCTAGAAGCTAAAGCATCGCTTAACTCCTTAATCTTCAAAGTATATTCAGCTATGGATTGACTCGAACTTTTCTTGATTGTGTTCAACTCATTCTTAAGTTGAAGTTTCCTAGCTTTGGTATTTGTTGAATACATCCTTTCAAGAGCTTCCCAAGCATCCTTAGCTTTCTCTAGATGTTGAGTATGACCTACCATGGCATTAGTAATGACTTGTGAAATGAGGAATATGACTCTCCTATTCCTCTCTTCCCATTCTTTTGCTTGCCTCCTTTGGACTTCGGTGGCCATAGCTTGATTGATTTGAGGTTGAGCATCATCGCCGCTCTAAGCCTTTGCCCATTAGGTAGTTGGTCATTCTAAACCTCCACACGGGATAGTTATCCTTATCCAACTTCTCTACTTGTTGACCCAAGTCAGCCATTGAAGAGTATCAAAGACTTTGAGAGTTACCTCGAATAGTTATAGTCCTTTGCTCTTGTGTTTGTGAAGCTCCTTCTTGTTTTGTAGCTCCTCTTTTGCTTTGCTTCACCTCCAGCTCTGTTGATGAAGCTTCAACACCAAGTTTTCTCTGATACCAACTATGGAGAATGAGTTCTCCTATGCACAACGGAAGTGTGTAGTGAACCCTTGTATGTCCATCACTTGGACAAACATCTGCACATTAGATAGCTTGTTTCTCTCAACAAAAAACTCAAATGGACTTGATACTTTACCCAATCAAAGTAGACAAAGAGAGCTTTCTAAGAAGCTATAAATGACTTAATTTGGACAATTTTTTATTAGGAAACACAACTGTCAAAGATGAACTACCTGTCCACACAGGTATGCTAAAGAACTGATCTTCACTCTCGGACTGATAGTTCTCTGAATATATATCCTTTGAGAAAGATATTTGGTATAGAGAAAGTAGACACAAATAGCTTTCCAAGAAGATAAAAAGCAAGTAATTTGGATGAGCTTTGATTAGGAAACTCAACTCATCAAGATAGACCACCTGCGCACATAAGTACACTATAAAACAAGACTTTACTATCTGATAGATATCTCAAAGAATGTAAATGACCTCAATGCGATATTTGAGATAGTTAAAGTAGATTGCAAGAGCTTTCTAACAAGACAAAAATCACGAAATTTGGATATTTTTTGATGGGAAACGGAACCGACCAAAATAGACTACCTATCTACACAGGTATACTGAAAAACGGAACTTCACTATTTCACTGATATCTCAAAGACTACATAAGCTTTCAAAGAGATATTTGATATGCAAAAAGTACACAAGATAAGGTTTCCAATGAGTGCTTAAATGTATAAAATGGTTACATATGCACTGAGATATGAGCTGTGCAACAGAGCTGTGTACAAACTGACGTGCGGCTGGAAGGAGTCTAAGGGAAAACCAAAATGACAATATGGCTAGATCCGACTACTGGGAGCTCTTGCCTCTTTCTCTCCTTATTTTGAATGTGCTCCCACTTCACTTTTATAACCAATGAACATGTGAAGAATTTTGTGCCTTCTTCTTAACTCACCACTTTCTCCACTACATGCTACTAACTACAAGGCAGGATATTGTATCTCTTACTCATCATGAAGTTTTGACTAGACTTTTTCTTTTATTATTTTTTTCTTTTTTCCTATACTTTTCCTTTATCTTTATATTTGGTAAATTTATCCAAGCATGGCTTATATGAAACTGAGTTTGTACATTTATCTTCAACAATAGGTGCTCTTTGAGGTCTCCATTAAGGAATGCTGATTTGACATTGGTGTGGTATACTGCCCATTGCTTATGTACGACCACATCTAGTACTAATGGAGTAGTAGTCAGCCTTGCTATCAGGGCAAATGATTCACCCAAGAAAATACCTTCGACTTGGCAATAGCCCTATGCAAAAATTCTCACTTTTGTACTTCTGTAGAGTACCATCAACCTTGTATTTTAGCTTCCAGATCTGTTTGGTGCTGATGAACTTCCGTTTTGTAGTTGCTCCACTAGATCCCAAGTTCCATTATTCATGATATTGTTGTATTTTCTTTGCATATCTATTCTCTAGTCTGGATTTTGGAGTGCTTCTTCCACACTTGTTGGCTCCTTTGCTTGTTTGCAGATAATCACAACCATCAATGTGGAGTTTACAATATGGGCCTCTGACTGTCGCTAATCCTAGATTCTCTATGACCACCTTGGACCATATGCAATCTATTCAATTGAGTATGGGATGATATTTATAGAATCATTGTGCTACCTCACCCATCATGGCAATGGATTTTCCACTTGTGTGACTGCAGGTTGGTGACTTACAGTCTCATCATTTGAGGATGATGCTTCCTTCTCTTTTGTAGAAGGGCTAGCTCTTGGGTCAGGTTCATAGTGGATTACCTCTTCATCTATTAATAGAGTGGAAGCTTTCTTTTATTCTTCCACTACATGTGGTTGCTCCTCGAACAGCACCTCGCAACTTGCTATGAACTTCTTTCCCTCTAGGTCAAAAAGCTTGTATGCTTTCTTCTCTTCACTGTAACCTAAGAAGATGCATTTGCTGCTTTCTGGTTTGTTTCTCCCTTTGTCCGAAATGTGTACATAACACTCACTTCCAAACACATTGAAATGGGAAACACAAGGCTTTCTACCAATGTAGGCTTCCTGTGGAGTCTTTCCATCAAGTGCCTTAGTGTAGCTATGATTGCGAATGTAAAGAGCTTTGTTTATAAACTATACCAAAAAGTGATTAGGTAGTCCTTTTTTCTTGAACATGCACATTGCCATTTCCATGATGGTTTGATTCCTAAATTCAGGAAGACCGTTTTATTGAGAGCTATGCATTGTTGTGAGTTCATGTTTGATTCCTTTGCCCTCTCACAAATCATCAAATTTTGTTGATGTGAACTCATTGCCACCATCCTTCCTTAACTTCTTCATCTTTTTCCCTGCTTTCGTTTCAACAAGTTGAAGCTATTCTTTAAACTTACCAAAAGCTCGAGACTTATCAGAAAGAAAGTACACCCACATCTTCCTGCTATAGTCATCAATGAGTAACATGAAGTATCAAGATCCTCCCAAGAATTTCATAGGAATTTCTCCATACAAGTGAGCATGCACCAATGCAAGAGGACCGCTTGCTTTATTCTTGCATGTGGAAATGTCTTCCTGTACTGCTTGTCCATCATGCAAGCTTCACACAACTCTTTCATCTCTAAAACCAGAGGAAGGTGCGCAACCATGCCTTTCAAGTGCATCTTTTTCAGTATCGGGTTCCCTCTGTGGCCTAACCTCTCATGCCAAAGCTTACCTCTACACGCACAAGTTGCAGCTATAAGAGTAGACAATGCGTATTTCAGTCCTGCCAACATTGTTGTTCCAGTCTAGAATCTCAGCTCTTGTGTTGCTAAAAGACACCTGATCACCCTGATCAGTTATAGAAGCTACCAAATTGAAACTTTGTTCGATTTGTGGAACATACAACACATTAAAAAACTTTGTAATGTCCCTGTCATGGTTAATGAAAGACACTATACCTTTTCCCTTTGCACAACATCTTGCATTCCTACCTACCTTTATCATGATGGGTTCTTCTAAGGGCTGAAGGGAATTGTAAAGATCTGTTTTGCTAATCATGTGATGAGATGCACCACTGTCCAACACCCATGGGTCATGTGTAGCTGAATATTCAGATGAGGAACACATTTCCTCTTCTGTAACAGATAATTTAAGCTCGGTTTGGACAGTGCTAGCAACCTCTTTCCCCTTCCACTTTTCAAAGAGCCACTCTTCTCCTTTTCATTCTTAATGTGATAGTCTTGGATTATGTGGCCTTTCTTCTTGCAATGGAAACACTCTCCCTTAAACTTCTTCTTGTCTTTTATCTATTTGTCATTATCTTTCGAAGAATCTGTTTTGGTACCTTTGGCATTTACCATGAATGCAACTTCTACTTTTCCACCATCATTCCTTGCCTTAAGCTGGATCTCCTTCTCCATGAGAAAGGTACTGATACCTTCAAAGATTAGTGGTTGCCGTCTAATCTACATCTTAATAGTAGTTACTATACCACCAAACTTCGATGAATAAATTCAAAGACAATGTCAAGCTAGATCCTCACTTGACTTATGTACACATGCTCCAACCATTTGATCCCATATATTCTTTATGTGAGTGATGAAAACTTTAGCAGTCTCCCCTTCAACAAACCTCTCTGTTGCTAGCTGATTCTCCAAGTTTTGAATCTATGTTTGATACTAAGTTTTGTATTGATTTCTCAATATGAAGTAAGAGTTCAAACACTATCAGAAGCAATTGTGACTAGAGTACAAAGTGCATATGCATTCCTATGCTTCCAAGCATGTAAAAGATTAGCATCCAGAGGAATCGTTTGTCTAAGTGCATTCGATTCATGTGTTTATTGGGGCTCACAATTAGTCCCAATTACAGTCTCGAGTAGCCCATAAGATTCAAGGATAGAGTGATCTTAAATTTCCACAAAGTGTATTTAGTACCATCGCGTTTATCTTTCGTGAAGGCTGGTGGTTGAATCCATCATATTTGCATGACCATCATCATTACTGCTCCACTTTGTGTTCAGCATACTCCTCCTCATGAACCACCTTGATTCCCAACAGCAGATGATGACACACCACTTGAAATCTTCTCTCTTCAAACCATTTAAAGACTTTTGTGAGTTCTACATTTTTGCTTCTGGGATACTCAAAACCTCCTAAGCTCTGATACCATGTTAGAAAAGTAATGATCAATACTAATAATTCAATAGAATTGGATCCTCAAGTAGAGTAGGGAGAGGCAAAATGCGCTAATAGAAATGTACACATATAAAGAGATAGAGAACTAAAACTCTTTAATTGCCAGCACTAATATATATACAATGATGTTATTGCCCACCTCTGTGCTCCCACAGTGGAGCTTCAATGACAATATAGAAAAATTCTAGATGAAGGGCTTTATAGTGTGCATAATCGTGATTTACCTCAGTAATTTGATGGTGCCTAATTCAATGGTTTATGAATGATCTAAGAGGCTGGTTTGATGCTATGTTTTAGGTGCAATCATCAAGATCATCTGTAATTTTGAAACATCCGTAATTACCAAACTAAGTAGAACCCCGAATAGAGCTTAGACCATTAGAGAGTTACAGACCACCGAACTAGTAACCAAACTTCTAGAGGAGTTGACTACTAAACTAATCACCATAATTCTGGACCAGTTGAGTATCAACTCATCATCCTAATTTCATACAAGTTTACTACAAATCTCCAAACTTCCTCCACGATTCCAGACACATTACCATAATTCCGGATTGGTTGACTATCGAATTGTCGTACCCTTGAAATTACAGTGTCACTACAGCATACACCTTGGCTAGCCTTCTGACTAGGCTCACATAGATCAGGTAGAACTTTTGGCGGTCTCATGTAGACCTCATCACAAATGTCTAAAATCTTGTAACGGCCTCTCCTCATAATGGAGGTCTTATAACTTAGAGTACCATCGATAATTTGTGGTGAGAAAGCGGCTGGAGTATTGAGTGTATCTAGCAAAAGTTACCTATGCTCTGATACTATGTTCAAATGTGATTAACTACTTCTAATCTACTAGCAACCACACAATAAAAAAACTATAGAAGAAGAAATGTAAGATATGAAAACATGATGAAGTGAATGAAAGTAGAAGTGATCTACATACAATGCTCTATGAGCATGCAGACTCCATGAGGGGAGCCTGGGCACTCTTGGCAAGAGATTGAGTGAATGACCTTTCGAGGAGTGAAGTGAGGTCCACCTTATATGGAGTTCATGGAAGATCTCCTTGCATGTGGGATAAACTAATGAGCTTGCATGAGAGTGAACCAAAGACTTGGACAAAAGGGTGGATCATGGAACTTTGGAATGGATTACAACACTCAATATTGTTAGTAACAATCACTTTATCTTAAAGTATATGGATTATGCCACATGTTGGGTTGAAGCATGCGCACTGAAATTAGCAAGGACTTCTATGGTTGCATGTTATGTGGCTCGTGACATTTTTCCATTCTTTATTTTGCCTTTGGAAATTGTTTCTGATCGTGGCACATATTTTTCCAATTATTCAATTACCTCACTTATTTAGGATTTCCTTTTTATCCATAAATATAGTACCCTTATTACCCTCATGCCAATGGCTTGCTTGAAAGTACTAACAAAATTTATTAATCATGTCAAATAAATTGATTACTAATTGTTCTAAACAATAGGATCAACTTCTTCTTGCTATCTTATTGGCCAAACAGACAACTCACAGGGTGGCTACTACCTTTACTCCTTTAAAATTATGTTATGGCTTGGAGGCTATCGCACCCATGAATTTTTTTGTTTCTAGTTTAAGAGTTGCTATTGATCATAAATGCCTCTTTATTGATTCCCTTCATTCTCAATTGGATGAACTTTGTGCTCTAGATGAACAGCATTTGGAAAGCTTTTGGCTCATGTATGAGCTACAAATTTATAAAGAGAATACATATGAATGCTTCCTTATAACTCCGAGCTTCACTAATCACCTGCTAGTTTTGTTCTATAATTGAAAAGTTGATTGTGTTGTAGGTTTGAACTTCGGTGGTTTGGCTCTTATTGAATTTCAACTCATTTGGATCTAGCTATATTTCGTTTGGAGAATTTGACCACAAAATGCTTAAACCTTCCGATAAGTGGCTCCAAACTCAGCCAAATTATGGTCCTTAAATTGTGGACAACACGTAGCCATGATTTGGGTATTGGCTCCACCGACGTTTGCATGCATCATTCTTTGCCTAGTGCATGATTTTTTGTGTAATGATTCCGTCTCCTTTTTTTGCTTACCCTACTTGCCCATTCATGATCTCCTTTGTGTTAGTGCATCCTCTATGCATTTTTCTCTATTTTCTACTGTGGTTTCTTGTTTTGTGCATTACGGAGGCCTTCGCTTTGTTTGAAACCTTAGCTACTGCTATGGAGGAGCCAATCAGTTCCTTACTTATTACAAAGCATCTGCATTAGTTTGCCTTAATTTAGTGGGATGTCATTATCCCTTACCGTGATGCTCTAGCCATCGCTTTTGCCATTTTTGAGTCCACAAGATTTGATGTGATTTGGAACATTCCTCTGAATGGCCTCTGTGATTCCATCAGCATCCCTATTTCGACCTGTCACTTCTTTCTTCTCGGTGATGATGAATCTACTGTTAAGCCCCTATCCATGCATCCAATGGTTCTGATCTTTCCAAAGAAATGTTATAATCGATAGATGATATCTAGTTACCTTGGTTACTCCTCTTGTTGCTGCATGCTCACAACCTATTCAATATGGTTACCCCGCTTCTTCATCTCTACCATATTCTCCTTTGGCGTCTCCACATGCTCTACCTTCTCCTCAACCTCCACCGATTCCTGGATGGACACCTCAATCCTCCCACCTATATTCTTCCACCCATCCTTGGGGCACTCCTCTAGGCTCCACTGTGAAATGGTACCCTATCTTGGTTGACCCGGATTAGACATATTGGACCTTCAGTTTCAATCAAGATTTTGACCTCCATGACCTTGTGGGTATTGATTCATTCCTTGTGCATGCACCGGAAATGCTTGCCTGCAAAGCTGACTACTTTCATGTTGCAAAAGCATTCCATGGTAGCACATAGACTTTCATGGATGTATTCATCAATTGGAAACTAACGTGTCTGACAAAGTCGATGCGTTTGACGATCTATCATAGTTGTAGAAACAAGAAAAGCATCGGATTGAGTAATTTTGAGGGTTTTTTTTATAAAATACTCGGGAGAGGGAGGAAGCACTACTAAAGTTCCCAATATACAAGAAGCTAATGAGCGTAATCAAGCTTAAGATGTCATTAAGAAAAATGATGGCTGCAAGCTGCGCTCAATGAGTCCTCTTATGATTTGAATAGGTGCAACAAGGAAGAGTTAATAATGCCACCCTTTCTGTTGGAGTTAATCCCCTCAGTTCCGTTGTTAAGTTTGAGAAACATCTTCTCCAACACAATGCTAATGCTCGCATCTCTACTCTCCCCGACTTGAAAATTTCCAACAGCACTTGCCGCACTGTCCTCTTCCATGACTTCGATGTCAGGAGGAAATCTGCTAGGAAATTACTGAGGCACAAGCAAAGGCATTGTTTTATGATAGTATGGATACAATTTGCACGCACTAGACTTTGTCTTGCTTGATCAGAACACGTTCCAGTCTTGGTTAAAGATAACTCAGAACCGTTGGCGGAATACTTTTGTCAAAATGCATGATTTTTTGAAGGCTATTATGCTCGATGATACTTCTTGCTTTAAAGATGAAGATAATGGAGTTCAGGCCGTGCTGCCGTAGTGGAAACAGACGTATGCAAGCAACAACTCACCGTGGATGACAACTATACATACAACAGAGCACGAGAACCAAGCTCACTGTGATGGAGTGAAGACGACGGACGACAGAAAACTTAGAGAGAGGACGACGTTCCGGTAGCTGAAGCTGGTTCAGGAGGACCTGTTGTCGTCGCTACCGCCAACAAGAAAAGTTTCTTCTTTCACCAGCAGCGATGGAGTTCTCTACGTCCGCAGCGCCAACTTGACAGGCTTTCCACGATCGACTTCTCCTGCGACCGACAGGGCCTCCGCGATTGACGGTTTTGACGGCCCGCGATTGACGGTTTTCATGCTCCTCGATTGACGGTTTTGATGGTGGCTGGTGTCTGCGATTGATGGATTTCCCCCAATTTTTCCGTGATTGATGGTTTCCATGCAACGATTGACAGTTTTGCAAACGGACAGTTCTTCGTTTTCCCTGGGATAGACACCTCGTGACTCGTGAGGGCTGCGTGATTGACACCTCGAAAAGTGCCCTGTTTGCATTCGAACTTGGTGTGGCGGCAGTCAAATTTCAATCGTTCTGATTGAAAGCCTAAAAAGTGAGTGAAGCTGGCGTGATTGCATCCTCGCTCCTCCATCATTCTTTAAACGCAAGGAAGATTATCTCTATCCTTTACATTCGATACTCTTCCTTTGATGTCCTTTATGTAAGGAGCGCTCCCTTTTGCTTCAAAAGGCTTTGACATCCAAGGACGACAAGAAGTTATGAACTTGCATTTTATCTATCTAGCCTCGTTAGCATGCACTCATGGTATCCTTCCTATGTATAGCGCTCAGAAGAACAATTTTTTTTCCTCCAAAGATTTCCTTTGAATTGGGAAAAATTCTTTAAGGGTGGGTGGGGAGAACCTTTTAGGTTTTTTTGAAGCTTTGTCGGGCCGTTGTCATGGATTCGGTGACCCCCTCATTTGTGAGAAGCAACCTGGCTCCTCCTTCGAGGGAGACTGGTAACCTGGCCTCTCTGTTGGAGGGGGGATCTTGTGCCGCCCTTAGGGCCTCCGAGAGTGTTGAACCACCCTAGGTCTCCCTCAGTAGATCCGCAATTCTGTCAACTCAGGAGGAGCTCAAGAAAGTTTGCCTCGTCGGCCAAATGTTTGGCCCTAGGCCCCCGCTTGAAACCGTGCGACAGTGGCTTCGCAACGAGTGGTTCCCCCGTGGGCTAATTGTTTGTAAGTGTCAATTCTTACCGGCAAGCCACATGTTGCTAGTCTTTGAAAATGAAGATATGGTGTTTCGAGCCCTAAGCGTCCGAACTTGGCAACTCGGCCGGGCCACCCTGTGCCTATTCAGATGGTCCCCTGATTTTACTCCCGACAAATCAAAATCGGTTCGGTACCCTCTCCGGGTTGAGCTCCCTAACCTGCGATACTTCTTGTACAACTTCGTGTGGGACATTGTTTCTCCTATCGGCAAGCTGTTGGCCTCACGCGAGGACATTGATGGTCTCCTTTATGAAGGTGCAAGACACTCGTTCAACGCTCGGTGGCACCCTCAAATCTGTGTCGAGGCTGACCTCAGCTTGCCATATTGTTTGTCGAGTTTGTCTGAACCCGGAGAAGTGTGTGTTCATGGTACGACAAGGTAAAATCTAAGGTCATATTGTTTCTAAGAACAAAATATCTATAGATGAGGATAAAGAAAAAGCCATAGCAGAGCTGCCGAGGTCAAGGAATGTTAAGGAGGTACAAGCCTTTATGGGTCATTGTGGATATTACCGTAGGTTTATTCACATGTATGCAATTATAGCGAAGCGTCTTTATGCCTTGTTGACAAATTTCGAGTGGAATGACCAATGCGAAAATTCCTTCAATGAGCTTTGTGCACAACACTAATATTGACCACTCTTGATTGGACTAAACCATTCCATGTGCATCCAGGCACGCAATAGGATGTGTGCTAACACAACCCACAGGTGAAGGCAATCTGGATTTGCCTATAACATATGCGAACAGACAATTAAACGCAGAAGAACGAAATTATATAGCAACTGAGAGAGAAGGCTTAGGCATGGTGTAGGCCGTAAAGAAGTTTAGACACTATCTATTGGCCAACAAGTTTACGTTTTTCATTGATCATCAAGTTTTATTATATTTGGTCAATAAACCTTGCAATATAGGATGCTTAAAAAGATGGTTTCTCTTATTAATGGAATACAACTTCGAAGTTGTTGTCAGGAAAGGTAGAACCCACCTAAGGACTGATCATTTTTCTTGCATCACTTTAGGAGAGTCACAGTAAGGAGTGTCTCATGACCTACTGGATGCTTAACTATTCATTTTAGAAGTCGTTCCTAAATGGGCAAATACGTTGGTACCAGTCCTAACCTTTGGGCTCGCAAATAAGAATGTGAAAGCAAATAAAGAAGAAATTATAAGATCACAAAACTTTGTAGTGTGTTGATGTAGGGCAATTTGAGACAAGCGAACTGATGGAAATGTTAAAGTTTAGACTGATTAAAGTTACAATTATTCTTACTCGCAAGTTCTTGGGATGGTCAGGGGTCTCTTAAATCAGAGGCCCTATATATATTTTCCCAATTCACTGCTTACTTCCAACAATCGACTTCATAAATTAGTTCCAGCCATTACAGAAGTTTCTAGTGTACTTCAATGCATAATGTTTCTAAGGATTATCTCAGTTTATACGCAACACATTCATTTGTTCTTTACCATACCATCACACTTCTCTTTAATATAATAACAGTAGGTTCAGGAATCATCAATGATTCCTTGTATGTACATCGAACGAGCTAATTTAAAAGTTTGTGTGATTTTCTGCTTCAGGGAGTCCAACATGTCCTTATAAATGTGTGGTTCAACCAGATTTACATCAGTTTGCACAGATCTGGTAGAGATGACTTGGGAAAGAAGGGCGTCATCTTGACTCTGCAAAAAAGCTTCTTGAAGGTAGAACTTATTGGCCAGTGCCACATCTCATCTCACCTTCATATCCGCAATTTTCTGCATCGATATGCGATAGTCTTTCATCCTAGACACCCAATTGTCTTTCCCGGGTCTCTAACTCTTGAGATTGGAACTGCATAGTTTTATAAAAGTCCTGCCTCTTTTTTTGAACAGCTTTGATATCCTTCTTCAGCTAAATGTTACGGCCAATTTCCTCTTGCAAAGAGCGACTGTTCTGAAAGAGTTTTTCAGTTACTTTCTTTAAGTCAGTGGTGGCTTGTAGGGCTAAGTCCACTATTTCTTGACCTTTTTGCTCCACCGGAGCCAGATCCGTGCGTGTGGTCTCGAGAAGATTACCCAAAGCTGTCATGGCATCCTCTTTATCAATCACGGTCTAAGTCAACTGACTAATCTCATCATCGCAAGCTGGAATGATGGCTTCCTTCTCTTTCAACACTGCTTGAAGACTAAGAATTTGTTCTTCGTAGGAACTAGCTTCCACTTTGGCTGTAAGCACCTCTTCCTGAAGTGGTGCGATGTCTGCTTCAAGCATGTCCACCTTGGATTGGTACTGCTATCGGAGGGATTGTTGGGCAACTTGGAGGTGATGGGGAAGATGGGTGGAGAGATGAATGAGATAGTTACCGATCTGAGCGAGTTGGGTGAATGACTCAGGTACTATAGAGGTGGAGATTGGCTGAGAGGGGTTAGCAAAAATGGTGGCAAACGACAAGGGAGGGGAGTAATCAAGGGAGGAAGGAAGAGGATGGGCTGTCCAGTGACATGTGGATGAAGGGGGACTAGGCAGAAAAGGCACCTTTGATGGCGATAGAGGCAGAGGTGGGTTTTGAGATGAAGTGATCAAAGTGAGAGTTGTTACCACGAGCGAAAAAACATCTGGTTGAGCAATTTCCTCCGCAGGTTATGCTTTATCTGGGAGTTGTGCAGTTTCCATGACCGTATCGAGCGCTGACTCCTGTGGATGAGACTGTGGTTGCACAACCGTATTATCAGGGTGAACCTCTTCAATAACACTATCATGATTAACTTGGTCTTTAGGGGATGGTGGAGTAGAAAGAATCTGGGCCGACGAAGTAGTGTCCTGCAACTGCACAGTTGAGGATGTCGGTGCTTTACTGTGAGAGGGGCTCAGTTTGTGGCACTTCCCTTTGAAGAACTGCAAAAGATCCTCATCATTGTCGATCTCCATCATTTGTGCAGACTCCTCATGGAAGAGAAGGGTATTCAATGGAGGAGGTTGCACTGCCTCAATCGTCGAAAGGAGGAAGGTCAATAGATGTGGCAAGCGGGTTCGAGGTATCTCCTTCTTGGCCAATTGTCAAGAAACCGCCTAGCATTCTCAATGAATGCGCCGAAAAAAGAATGAAGCAAGATTAACTACTTCTCTCACTGTAGTGTCGATCATAGAATAGAAGGGGCAAGAAATGCCATATGTGCATTTTTGGAGATTAAGTGCAGCGACAAGAAACTGGAGTGCAGTGCGCTCTGGTTTAGGGCGACAAAGGATTTCAAACTCGTTGGAAGAGTGGAGGGGAAATAGTTCTTTCATAGTGGACATCAGTAAGAGAGGTCCATCTACCAATCCCTCTTGAGGGAGATGGAATCCCTCAGCGACTATGTTAAGGGTGACGACTACACGGGGGTTAAGGCATGCTAGCGGTCAGCAGGTTTTAGTAGCAGGCATAACAGCAATGGCAGATATGATCTGCGCAAAGAAGGGATGGCATTCCACCGAATGCCAGGGCAATTCAGCAAAGGCTAGAAGGCCACGAACCTGCAGAAACTCGCTCGATTCCAGAGCGAGGCTAGCAAGAAAGGTCACGATGTTAGCCAGAGCTTCCATGGCGAGTACGAGAGCACGAAAATAAGAGGAAACACAGAATACTCAATCACACAAAAACTCAATAGTAGAAAACAACAGGGAAAATGGGATTAAGTAAAAACATTGAATGAACATGCGAGAAGAAACATAATCATCACGCAGTGCTGGAAATATATAGACATAATGGCAACATGCATGCATTAACAAAATAGTAGACACATAAGGCAGCTACTAATCATGGTTAGGTAAGAAAACCAAAATATTACAGTCAGTCGATTGACCACCTTAGGGAGAATGGTACTAGTGAGCGTAGATAACCGGAACCTGGCAAGTCCAATCTATGATGCAATACGGTGCAGTCCAAATCACCGAAGTTTGAACTTGCCGGCTGATCGATTAGATTTAGCATTATAGAACAAAACTTATTGTCCTTTGGTGAAAACAGGAGTGCGTAGAAATCGATCATGTGTCTTAGCTTGATGTAATTGGACTTCGTGTAGCATTAGAAAAATTTCCCAACGTTGTTCATCGAAGGACTGCAACACATCCAACCGGAGAGGAAAGGATTCCTCCAGTAAGAGCTTATGTTCTAGTGCCACCCTGAGGCTAGGTATCACCATCTCCATGGGTGCAATGGCCTCTAAACCATATGCCAGTTTTAAAGGTGTATTCCCGGTAGCCACTTTGGACGTAGTGCAGTATGCCCACAAAATTAAAGGAAGGAACTGATCCCAACACTCCGGACATTCCAAAACTAATTTCTTGAGCATGTTAAGGAGAGTTTTATTGGTGCTTTCAGCAAGACAATTGGCACGAGGGTAATGTAAAGTGCTAAATTTATGAACAATCTGCAGGGTGCGAGTAAGTGCTTGCAGTAAGGAATTAACAAAATGTGTGCCCTGATCCGAAACAATCTCTAAGGGAAGAACGAACCGAGGGAACACATCCGTCATCAAACATTTAACCACCACAGATGCAGTAGCGGACTGTAAAGCCCAAGCTTGGGCCCACCGAGTAGCATAATCCATACAAGTAAGTATATACCGATGATGAGTGATCGTAGTGGGAGGTGTAAGCTGTTGTGAACCACTCGTGGTGTCTGAATCACGAGGAAATGTTACTACCGAATGATTTGAACTAATTACACCTAAATGCTACTGTGTTGTCCCATCGTCTAGCACTCCCTCAGGTAATTGGATATTGTTAAGTCATTCCCACACGCTTTCACCCAATTGCCCTTTGCCCTAATGAACTTATGTACTGAGATTTTCACCAAAACTTTCATTCACCAATCCACTAGTTTCCCCAAACTCAAAACCAAAAATGGAACTTTCACCAAACTGTAGCACACAAGCCGTGAAGTTATCCAAGGTTCCATGGGGATTCCATAAACTGCTAGCTAAAAATTCCACACTTTCACCGAAACTAGTGCTTTCTTCTCCAACCTTACTTTCCACAGATGGGGTTGGTTGCACTTCTGGTATATCCTGTAGTCCTTGGACAAGGAACTGCTGAGGTGGTACTCCACATGCCCAAATTTCGTGCTGTGCTTCCAACATTTGTCCGTCATCACTACTACTCAGAGGTGTGCCCAATACGCTAGGAATTTTCCAGTATGCTGATCCCTTCTATATTTCCGGTTCTTCGGAATGTGTTACAAGCATATATCATCGGATTCTTCTCCACGCTTAGTCTATGCACTAATTGACTAGTCCATGCCCCATGGCCGGCACCAGTGTTAAAGTTTAGACTGATTAAAGTTACATTTATTCTTACTCGCGGGTTCTTGGGATGGTCAGGGTTCTGATAAATCAGAGGACCTATATATATTTTCCCAATTCACTGCTTACTTCCAACAATCAACTTCATAAATTAATTCTAGCCATTATAGAGGTTTCCAGTGTACTTCAGCGCATAATGTTTCTAAGGATTATCGCAGTGTATGTGCAACACATTCACTTCTTCTTTACCATACCACCATACTTCTCTTTAATATAATAACAGTAACATAATACCTGATTACTTCACTTCAACTATAGATTCATACAGACAAGTCTGCAAGTAATATGACTTCAAATCAGAGTCAACTTCAGATCATCACCCAGACCAAACAGGCTGGCGACTCTCTATTGTCGCTTTCGTGTATATTCTTTGTATTAGAAAGAAACGATACACGGTTTCGCTACACCCTTTCGGTGTGCAACTGTTCTAATTACAAGGGTTTGGCTAAAGAATATGAAATAATATTCCGGCGGCTTACAAAAGTTAATACAATACAAGTAGTGGATAGTGATCAACAAGCATTAAGATGTTATTGGAAGGAAAAGAAAAGGAAATATAGAGACACAATAATGTCAAGGTCAGGCACTAATGTGGAGGGTAAAGCTAATTGCAGTTCAAGAAACTTGGATGGCATTGTGGATAAGATCATCAAGTAATTTAAAAATCAAACTACACACTTATGTTGTGAAGATAAAATCGAGGCACTAAATAGGATGTTGCAAAGTCCATGTATAGGGCAACTTTTTGATGCAATGGGCAGTAACAAAGATCATGTAACATGTGCGCTCTTATAAGTTCTTACTATAAATCAACAAATCATCAACAGATTCAACAATGTATTTACCAACAAAACGACATAAATTAACATTCATAATCATCATAAATGTTATCGGTGCATTTGTTAAACCAAAAGACATAATTAGTATTCATAATGACCAAATTGGGTACAAAGAGATGTTTTATGTATGTCTTCATCATTGACTCTAATATCAAGATAAAAGATGTTTAAATCTATCTTACTAATGTGAGTATCTCCTCTTAATGCATCTAAGATATCATCAATGTGCGGCTTTGGTAATCTATGTTTTATTCTAACTCTATTTAGTGCCCTATAATCATCACATTCTAAATTACCCAACTCTTTTGCAAAACAAAGACTGCTAGGGCCAGGGGAGGAGCTAGATCATGTTTATCCTTTACGATGATAATCTTTGATTTTCTGACGTATTTTGAGGTCGTTTTGTAGATTCATGTGATATGGCTTGTCTTACTAGTCAATTAGCTCCTAGAATGAGACACATACTTGCACTTAGCATTTACCATAGAAGAGGTATAAGCTGCCTTGAAATTTTGTAATGTAGGTTCACCTTGTATGTTGATGTGGTCTCTGTTATACTTGAATTGATAAACATGTGTATCGATGCTGGTGATTGTCTTCTTGCTAGCATGCCATTACGCACCCAACATGATATATAATCTAGCAAGTTTAGAATCTTAAAGTCTAATTCATCTCGCTAAGAACTTTCTTTAGTTTTCTATCAACATCATTGATACATTTGTCTTTGAGTGAGTACTCATTTCCTAATCCATCTATTTTATCACTTAGATATAACTGTAATATGCATGCTTGCAAAGTTGCATATGTAAGCCGTCGGATTGGCATTTGTAAATCTTTTTCTTTTTGTATTCTGCACGAATCGAAAGGTTGCTGCGAAGAGGTGTAACCATTTATAATCTAATGAAAGGACGCTTCGGCAACAACTAGAAGAATCACGAGACTGTTTGTCTGGATGATACGTTCTGTGGAGTTTCCGTAGTGTTGTGTTTGAGAATTCTGAGTAGTACTGTGTTTTTCGTCGTCGTTGTTTGATTACCTTAACTTGTGGTTAGCACTTTTCCATTAAGCTAAGTGTTGTAAGTCTGGGTTACGGTAATGTTTACTTTTTGCGTTATGTACTGAGAAAGTCTTAATCTGTGTACGAACCGGGAATCTGTGAGAGAACGAACCAGAGTAGTGATAGTAATTCGTCTTAACAAAGTTCTTTGAACACTTGTGTACTGCTATGTGAATGAGTTAATTGGGAAAATCAAGTCTTAGGGCCTCTGATTAGCAGACCCCTACCACTCCCAAGAACCCGAAAAGAGCTTAAACACGTCTCTGACGGCAACGCGCGTTTAACACTGGCGCCGTCTATGGGAAAGTGGCACCAGAGTGTTGCAAATTAATTATAGGAAAGTGGCAACAGAGTGTTGCAAATTGATTGTGGGAAGGTAACCATAGATTGTGAATCCATAGTAAGGTAGAGAAGTACGCAAGTGTGGCAAAGGTGATATATGCCGGTTACTCAGTCTGGCGAGTCGTATCCGAAGTACGGGCAAGACCGACAGCCTTGGGCGGTACCGAATTTCTTAAGGACACCCTTAGGAGGAAGAAGCACAGATCGGTTAGGTCCGGTCGTTGAAGAATCGAAGCACATTAGTAGTGATTCGGGTAGCATTCCGGTGGAACATACTGCAATTCCGGTAGATTCCTGTGTAATTTCGGCACAGTCTGCAGAAGATACAATAACTTCGGAGTCTACAAGGATGCGGTGTGTAGTTGATCCGACACCGTCTGGTCAGGATTCGAACCCATCTAAGGATAGAATGTCTTGCCCAGAGAGGTCATTGAAGGTGAAAGAATACCCTGGATTGGGGAAAGTTCCACTAATTCTGGTGGCAGTTTGGTCCCAGTTGCCCAAAATTTATAGCTCTCCGGTGACAGTGTGATACTTCCTGGTGAATCTTCATTCAGGATACCACTGTTCGGGGTAAGCTTGCCTACGTTTGATACCACATAAGAGGATTGGCTATTCGAATTGGAAATCCGTAAAAGGCTGGACGCTATTTTCAAATCGGAAGGTGAGCAGTCTGACCATACAGATTCTGAAGCACAAGAAACACCACCTCAGAACTCAGGGGATAGTAACAGTACCACTATTAGCACCATGAGTGGACAACAACAACAACAACAACAACAATAGGAACAATAGCAACAACAACAACAACAACAGCAACCACTTCCACTCCGGCTTGTTCCAACAGGAGTAACTTACACCAAGTTCGGTGGATTTCCAGGTGACGATCCTGATGCTCATGTACGCACTTTTGAAATAAGTTATGCAGTGCTAAACCATCCACCCGATGCGACATACAAGGCCATCGTATTCCAGTCAACATTAGTTAATGAAGCAGCAAGGTGGCTCACAGAGTATGATTTCAATCATTTTGTTACCTATGAAGCGGTAAGGGATGCGTTTTTACAGAGGTTCCGATTGAAGAAGAACCTTGCCAAAATTTTCGATTACTTGCAGAACAATAAACAGAAGCTGCACCAGACTGTGCAAGAATATGCCACCTTGTTTAGAACTCATTTGAGACAACTACCACCGGCCCATGCCAACCTGCCGGCTGATATCATCACTCAGTGGTTTATTAATGGTTTGACTCTGCAACTCAGACAAATTATGATCATTCGTTGTGTGGGAGCTATGACACTAGATGCGGTTATTGCAATGGCCTTGCAGATTGAGCATAAGGTTCGAGGCTTTACCGAAGACCTTGAGTGGTTGAAAGCTAGTAAAAATGTTGCAGAGGATCGGGCTAGACAGATGTACTGCACTAAGTGCAAGAATCGAGGGCATACCAGTGCCACCTGTGCCCTTAATCAGATGTATTGCGCTATCTGCAATACCACCGGACATTACACCGAAAATTGTGCATATAACGCCAAAGTGCAGGGACCAGCAACTGTAAATGCCATTATACAAGAACGAGGACAGCCGGCCACCCACTATGTACCACCTCAGATGAGAAATAATCAGCAGCAAGGATATAGAAATTATCGGGGACAGAGGAATACAAACTTCAATACAAATCACTGGCAGACGGGAACATCACATGAAGGTACTTCTTTGCCACCACCTCGCTGTCATTTTTGCGGAGAGTTGGGTCACATTTGCAGATTCTGTAAAGATGCAGCCGAATATGATCAAAGGAAGAAAGAGCGTTAGAACCCGATGACCAATATGGTTTATATCTCACCAGTAGAAACACAAGCTACAGTGGTCCAGACAAGATCCGGTAAGCAGTTGCAACCAGCAGCTGAGGTGTTTGAACCGGGGATTCGTAAACAACAGAGAGTGTATAACAAAGCTAGCTAATTGACCACCAAAGAGCCTACAGTGTTCCGAGATCCAATTCCGGTGACACAAGTTCCGCTGCCAAAGCAAGGATCGCAGGAATAAGATTCTACCCCAATAACAGACGCATCATCTTCAATCGGTGAAAAATACAATTCAAGCAGATCAGGCATGGGAAATTTTATCTAAGGCGTCCATTACTCTCCCTCTTGGACAGTTACTTGCACTAGTGCCGGGAGTTCGGCAGCAATTCCAGCAACAACTCAGTCTTGGGTCTTCCTGCATTCCAGGGACGGCAACGGTACAACCGGAAGCTGATTCTATGGTGGATCATTCGGTCCTCTTAATTATGGTATGGTACAAAAATCACAAGATTACTCAAGTACTAATTGATGGTGGGTCTGGTGTAAACATCGCCACTACAGCGCTTTGTAAGAAGTTGGGATGGACGCAAATCGAGCCTGTTCAATTTTTCGTCAGAATGGCAGGTCAATCTCGAGTACATCCAGTGGGACTCCTACGAAATGTCCCGATAACTTTGCATGGTACAACGTTTACGATGACTTTTGTAGTCTTAGAACTACCGGAGTCTAGTCTTGACTATAATCTTCTTTTCGGACGACCCTTGCGAACTTCATGCCAGACCATATGTAGTAGAGTCGGTCCACATGTTGGATGGCTTATCTGACGATGAAGAAGAAGCGTTTCTAAAGAACAATGAAGATTTGATTTCCTTAGGTACTGTAGATCTGCAATCTGTTGTAGACAACTAGAGTCCGGCAGCCTGCACGGTGGTGCCTGTGACCAAAGAAGTGGAGACAGAAGATACTGTTGCTATGGATGAAGCCGCTCTACAACAACTTTTATAGTCAGCTGACGATCTAGGGAAACCTCGTGAATTCTATGTTCCCGAAGATCAGTTAATCACCTATAATTTGGGAGATGAAGTGAATCCGTGACCTGTCAAGATAAAGGAAGGATTGTCTGAGGCATTTCAAGCAGATTTGATCCAGCTTCTTCGTGAGTTCTCTGATGTTTTTGCATGGGATTACCGTGATATGAAAGGTCTGGACCCTCGCATCTATCAACATCGGGTCGTGCTTAAACCAGAAGCAAAACCAATTAAACAACCCAGCTATAGGATGCAGCACAGGTCAAGGCAGAGCTTGATAGGTTACTAAGGGTCGGATTCATCGTACCAATAGAACACGCTGAATGGATATCACCGATTGTTATTGCTCCTAAGAAAAATAAGCAGCTCCGAATCTGTGTGGATTACCAAAATCTGAATGCGGCCACGGTGCCTGATCCATTTCCTCTTCCATTTCTTGACACAATGTTAGATAGAGTGGCCGGACACGAGATGCACTCCTTTTTAGACGGTTACAATGGTTATAACCAGGTCAGAATGGCTGAACAAGACATACCAAAAACAACTTTCTTTACCAATTGGGGTGTTTTTGCTTGTACAATCATGTGGTTTGGGTTAAGAAATGCTCCTAGCACCTTTCAGCGGTGTATGCAGGAAATCTTCTCACCCTATCTCACTTCTTTTATGCAAGTATATCTAGATGACTTCTCTTTATTCGGTAAGATGGTAGCACACCTGTATCATTTACGGTGTTGCTTTGAGAAATGTCATGAATACCGACTCTGCCTGAACCCCACCAAATCTGTCTTTGCGGTTTCTTGTGGTAAGCTCCTTGGCCATATTGTATCTGCACAGGGCATACAAGTTGACCCAGACAAAGTTGCAGCCGTGTTAGAAGCACCTGTGCCTACTACGCCGAAAGAAGTGATGTGCTTCTTGGGTCAAGTCAGATGGCATGGTCGACATTTATGGTGGCGTGCCCATTTGGCAATACCCGTAAATCGGCTAATAACTAGTACTCCTCGACAATTTGATTGGACTTTGGAATGTCAAACTGCATTTGATCGTCTAAAAGGATTATTAACGCAGGTTCCAATTCTACAACCTCCTCATTGGGAACGCCCATTTCATGTTTTTGTAGATGCGTCAGATATAGCCATTGGAAGTGTTTTAATGCAACAAATTGATAAGTGGTTTCGGCTTGTATATTATGCAAGTTGACGGCTCGCTCCCACTGAAAAGAATTATTCAGTGACTAAAAGAGAATGTCTCGGTTTGGTGTATTCTGTAAAGAAATTCCGGCACTATTTGCTAGGCCGAAAATTCATCTTTCATGTAGATCCTGCTACGCTGATGTATCTGGTTAGGCAGCAGCATTTAGGTGGTCGTTTGGCGCGTTGGGTTTTATTGTTACAAGAGTTTGATTACGAAGTGATTCATCGACCCGACACTACACATGCATTAGCAGATTTTCACTCTTCTGGTGAAGCTCCGATCGGTGTTGATGACACCACACCAGCAATTTATGTTATTAAAACAACTAGTGATGAATCTACAGAACCTCCTGTGACACCGACCTACTATGATCAGTTATTAACCTTTCTTACTGATGGATGTCTTCCCCTTCAAACTTCTCCTGCTATGTGTCAGAAAATTACAATTTACAGTCGCAGATTCCGGTTGATTGGCGAACAGTTGTACTACATGGATCATACTGGTGCATTGCTTCGTTGTATTCCACCACATGAAGTCAACTCGGTTATTGCTATGGCATACTCAATACCCTCCGGTGGACATTTTGCAGCAGATTTAACGCACTGAGAAATTCTGCAAAGTGGGCTCTGGTGGCCTACTATGTAGAAAGATGTATCTCAGTTTGTGCAGCAGTGTGACAATTGTCAGCGATTTGGACAGCCTTTACAACGCCACTTCTTCCCTCTACAACCTGTATTACCTTTGGAACCTTTTCAGAAATGGGGTCTTGATTTTATTGGACCAATTACACCTCCAACAATCCTTAGCAACACTCGGTAGCATAATCTGTGCATGTCAGAATGGGCAGAAGCTTGGGCCTTACGGTCCACCACAACTATTTCGGTGGCCAAATGCCTGATGAAGGACGTATTCCCACGTTATGGATTACCTTTGGAACTTGTCAGAGATTAAGGGACACACTTTGTCAACAATTTAATTCGAGTGTTAACGTATACTTTTCAAATTCTACATAAATTCAGTTCACCGTATTATCCTAGTGCTAATGGCTTAGCTGAGAGTACAAACAAAACTTTATTGACTATGCTTCGTAAACTGATATCAACAGAAAGATGGGATCAATTACTACCTGCAGTATTATGGGCATACCGGACTACCTACAACGTTGCAACCAGACTGAATCCTTTCAAGCTTCCTTATGGGCTGGAAGCAATTGCTCCAATGGAAGTTGTAGTGCCCAGTTTACACGTGGCCATAACTCAAAAGTTGCTACCCAAAGATTCTTTGCAGTTTCGGTTAGACACACTCAGAGAACTAGATGAGCATCGCTGGGAAAGTTTTATGACTCTTCAAGAAGTGCAATTGCAGCAAGCTGGTACTCATGATCGGTATCTCAAAACTCCAGTTTTTACGGTAGGGCAACTTGTGCTGTTTTATAATGCAAAATCAAATCGTTCTGCTGGAAAGTTCAAGTTACGGTGGTTTGGTCCTTACCGGATTACTGAACAAGTGGGCCCAACTACTTTTTGGTTGACTACCTTGACGGGAATTCCTCTTCCTAAAGTGATCAATGGTTCAAAGTTGCGGCCGTATCATCAACCACCTGATTCTCACTAACGTGTTCTTTGTTTTTCCGCATGTTATTTACTTTCTTTTTATGTGTTAGTTGAATAATAAAACCATAAACTCCTCGTTTTGCTACATAACCATAAACTCCTCATTTTGATATATAACCATAAATAATCGCCACCTTTTGTTATTGATTCTGCTCATGCATGCACACCGTAGTTATGAAGGTTATCATCTCAACATCGCGCGATGATTAGCATTTTTGATAGCCTCCCGTTACCAAGTATCTACTTAATCTTCTTCTTCCCGCTGTTAATCGCTATTGTGTCTGCGTGTTCTGTGTGCTTTGCGTTTTCTGTAATCACTCTGTATTCGTGCTACTTCGCGTGCGCATCATGGAAGCTTTAGCAAACTTTGCTACCTTCCGTGATGGACTCCCTCAGGATGTAAGTGATTTCTTGCATATTCGAGGATTGTCCAACTTGGCTGAATTGCCTTGGCATTTAGTGGAGTGCCATCCATATTATGCTCAAACTATAGCTGCTATTGCTGCCACACCTGCTACAGAGCAGAGACCTATTACCTGTTTGCCATCTCCCCTTGTAATCACCATACAGTCATTTGCGATAGCTTTTTGACTCTCTCCGGAAGGAGAAATCTTCCAGCTCCTCCACCGAAAACGCATACGGATCAGTTCTTCTGACAGTCAAGTACAAGGGTATGCCACTGGAAATAAGGCAGACAAAAATGAAGAAGAGATTTTCCACGACACTGCCACTTTGATTCACCATGATTCGTCCGCTCAGTCTTCTCCAAACCAGCAACGAGATCAAAGTGTTACTGTCGACTCTGAAGACAGATCTTCTAAGGAAGAATCTCAACAGTAGTCCCAACAAGATGTGCAAGAAGATACGCAGGTTATTGTTGCAGAAGTTTTGGCACAATTGATTGCGGGAGTAGATTCTACAGTTGCCCAACCTCAAGTGACTTCGCAACAACTTAATGAAAAATTGTTGATGGCTAACAATCTCCAATCCATGCCTCCACCCATACCTCCAATTAAACCCATTGACCCCATTCCACCTATTGTATTCAAGCACCGGATTCCTCATCCTCGTCACCTAACTATTCTCCACCCACTTTCCATCAACTCTTGACAGCTTCTTCATCTCAACCACGTCCTCCTCTTTTGTTTCGTTTGATACCTATGTTTACAGAGTTAGCATCTATGGGTCATATGTTGATCCAACTATCGGACCAACTACCAAAACAGATGAAAGAGGTTACTGATAATCTCAGAGAAGAATTTCAACATAAAGTCGATGTTCTTGAGGCAGATATTAATCCACTCCAGGAAGAGATCGATGTAGTAAAGGCAGAAAATCATGCTCTGCACAAAGAGATATTACAGCTCCAGGCTACAGGTGCTGAACAGGAATTGTTAATCAACTAGAAAAATGCTGCATTAGCTGAGATTTAGGTTAAAGATGATTTATTAAGTGCTGTCGATGCTGAGATTGTCCAGTTAACACAGTTAGTACAGGATAAGGAGAATGCACGAGCTGCCCTTGGAAATTTATTGGCCGAAACACGAGTTCAACTTGATGAAGCATTGCAGACAGGAAACGAGATGGCTGATTTAGCCAAACAGACAAACAGAGAACTTCATCTTGCTAATGATAATTTGTTTGAATCAAATTCTGCTCTTAAAAACCATATGACATTGGTTGCTCAACTCCAGAAAGAAGTCCTCGGTATTCGAAGAGAGCGAGATGCTTACTATCAGACCATCCAATTTCAGAATCAAGAACTCGAGAGAAGCGAAAAGCAACTTGGAGCTCAAGCAAAACGTTTATCACGAATAGATCAACATATTGCACATATGAGATTGAGCTGGGATGCGGCTTTAGCAAATGATTTCTTTCTCCAAGAGGCGTTTCTGCAAACACAGGCAGAACTTTTGATGAGTCAAGTAATTGCAACCAGTTTAGTTAGAACTGATGCTCAGCTTGTAGAACCGGAGATTCTAAAAAAGATGTTGGACTCGCTGAAGCAGAAAATGGCCGAGACATTTAAGTTAGCCGGAACAATGTATGTTCAGGGTATAGTAGAAGAGCTATAAAATTTTGTATCTCTGCGGGTTCAAGTCCACTGTGCGTGCCAGTGTAAGACGCTAGATTGGCATTTGTAAATCTTTTTCTTTTCGTATTCCACACGAATCGAAAGGTTGCTGCGAAGATGTGTAACCATTTATAATCTAATGAAAGGACGCTTCGGCAACAACCAACAGAATCGCCAGACTGTCTGTCTGGACGATACGTTCTGTGGATTTTGCGTAGTGTTGTGTTTGAGAATTCTGAGTAGTACTGTGTTTTTTGTCGTCGTTGTTTGATTACCTTAACTTGTGGTCAGCACTTTTCCATTAAGTTAAGTGTTGTAAGTCTGGGTTACGGTACTGTTTACTTTTTGTGTTATGTACTGAGAAAGTCTTAATCTGTGTACGGACCGGGAATCTGTGAGAGAATGAACCAAAGTAGTGATAGTAATTCGTGTTAACAGAGTTCTTTGAACACTCGTGTACTGCTATGTGAATGATTTAATTGGAAAAATCAAGTCTTAGGGCCTCTGTTTAGCAGACCTCTACCACTCCCAAGAACCCAAAAAGAGCTTAAATGCGTCTCTGACGGCAACGCGCGTTTAACACATAGAAATTGAGATATGAGTGACTCTATGTGATAGTGTGTATCAGCTTCCTCCTAGAGAGTCGGGTTTACCTTCTAGAACGTCTTATGCACATTGTTGTGTGTATGGTCATCCTACGTTCATGAAATAACTTGCTATAGCTTTCTGAACACTTCATTTGAAAGTGTACATTCGTTTTGAATGATTTCAAGAGTTCATGTTAGGATTTTCGTATGAATACTAAGAAAATAGTAAAGTGTTATTATCAACAAATAAGGGATCGCAATAAAATATACTAACTAAGTGACTTGCATGTGTTAGAAAGGGGGAAAAGGGAAAAATAAGATATGTATATGTTTGAAAAGCAAGTTGACTTTGTAGCAAATGAGAGAAAGTAGTAAATAAAATATTTACGTGTTTGAAAAGTAGTTGGACTTCTTAGCGAATGACAGAACAAATTATATATAGATTGTTACAAAGTTGGAGGCTCAATCCATATAATATTTTATATAACTCAATTCTCCAATACCACACCACAATAGCACTTCTTATGGACCATATTTGGCTCTTTCCTTCTTCCCATTACTTAAGCAAACGCCAATGCTAGTAGCAACCACAAGAAAATGTTAGAAAGATGAGCCATTGTTAAAGATGAACCACACTCGATAGAAAGATGAACCCCACTCCATAGAGGAGTGGAGCACCCTGTAGCCTTCCTAAAGACGTAGCTCCCAATCGATTGGTCGATCAAGTTTGAGACGTATCTTAACATCTTTGCCAGCTTTGATGCTATTTGGGCAAAGAAATAAGAGATGATCAATTATTTCATGAGCCTTAACACATCGCCTACACCATGGTGGAACATTACATATTTTTTTTTTTTTAATATAAAGGAAGTTCGGCAATAGCCTACTCTCCCGGACTTGAATTAAATTAAGAAACAAAGGTACAATAGAAGGGGACTAGTGCCCACGGGACCCCCCAAATCCCACAAAGCAGGGGAAACTTGATTGAATCCTAGGTTGCATTACAGAGAAGGTTAATCACCCTCTCATCGCCCTCATGCGGGGCCCACTTGGGTTTGAGCTTGTTGTTGATCAAAAGGAGAACTTGATGGTGTCTGAAGGGGGGGGACTTCTTACTGTTAACGATCCTTTTACCCAAGAGGAATAGTGATTTCTCAATCGACCACTCCCTGGGGGGATCGCCGAAGTTGAGAGCACACCTCTCCCGCCAAATTTTCCACAGGACTTCCCCTCTGATGGCGTTCCAGAGAGTCGCAGAGCAGCCGATCGCTTCTCCCAGAAGGACTTGTTTCCAACTAAGCTGTTTTTGAAGTCTGATTTTCATTCCAATCGTCTGCCAGATTCTGTAGGAGTTGGGGCAAGTAAGGAAGATGTGTGGGACATCTTCGGTAGCACGGTGGCAGCGTTTGCACCAAGGAGGGATCCCACAAATTTTGCTAGCCTTATGGTTGGTCCAAATTCCTCGATGAAGAATTTGCCATAAGAGGACAGACTTCTTAATCTCAATAAGGGGGTGCCATATACCCATGAATTTCATGTCCCACCGAAGCCGCGTCCAAGACAGGCACCACTTCTTGTTGAGGCTGATCTGGAGGTCAGCCGTTTCTTTGATGTTCGGGATTTTGAGTAGGCTATTTCCGTTGTGCCATTTGAGACCGAGCGAGTTCGGTGTGTCGTGTCCCATGAGAAGGCGCGTCTTGTGCCGATCCCAAGCGAGGCATCTGCTTTGCAAAGTGTTCCATTCTTCGTAGGAGATGTTTATGCGAGGGTCAATATCCTCGAAGTTGATCCAGTTATTGGTATCATGTTTCCAGAGGTGTTTCCATTTTTTGAATCCTTTGTTCCATAGCTTCTTGGCATTTTGAATGTTCCACGACTCCACACTCCGGATGCCATGTATCGGAAACCAGATAGAGTCGTTTTGTCTTATTCCGGCCGCCCACTTCCAGTCCTCACTGATTCTTGTGAAGCTTTTGACTTTATTCCAGCCCTTCCAAAGGGAGCACACGAGATTGGATCCTTTCGGGAAGACGGGGATCGGGGAGAAAAGCAGGGTCATGATGTCAAGATTCTTCCAGTTCGGGAACCCCGTGAGGGCCAACTCATTCTTGTTTCTGAAGATCAGCTTGGCCCACGAGGCCTCCCTATTGCACCAAGCCCTAATCATCCATTTGGCTGCCAGTTTATTAGCCATACACCCAATGTCCAGGATACCAAGCCCCCCGCTATCTCTCGGGCTAGTGCAGATGGCCCACTTGATTTTAGGCACCCCCCTTCTGTTATGATCGCCCGTCCAAAGAAAGTTTCTACAAATACTATTCAGTTTGGACAGGCCTTGCTCATTCGGTCTCCAACAAGAAAGGAAGTAGATGGTAGAAGAGAGGAGGAACGTGTTGATAACCATCGCACGCCCAGCGAGATTGATTTGCATACCTCTCCAATAGTTAAGTTTGTTTTCGAGTTTAGCCAACACCCAGTTCCATCGCTGCTCCATAGAGACGCCAAACCCCAAGGGGATTCCAAGAAGTCGAAGGATTTGGCCCTGCGGAATGATTTGACAGCCATGATCAGTGAGAAGGTCAGGATGCTGTCCCACGATAGCCCTGAAGGCGGTCTTGGAGTGGTTGATTTTGGATCCAGAGGCATCACAAAAGGTAGCAAGACACCTCCAGAAAGTCTCCAGGCTGGTACTATCATTGCGGACGAACGCGTTCATATCATCAGCAAAAAGTCTCATGATGATTTGACTATGGTCGTGAGGCAGCCGGAGGCCTTTGATATTGCCAGCCTCCACATGATGAGCCACAAGTCTGCTCAGCCCCTCAGTGGCGATGGCAAAAAGAAGGGTCCGGCGATTACGGGGGGTTCGAGGTTCCCAGGAGTCTCGTGAAGTGCCCCTCGATGATGCCAAAATTATCTTCTTCCGAATTGCAAACATTACCATGTGGGTCTAGCAGTAGGGGGATCGACTCTCTGCTGTGTTTCCTTTTAAGGATACGACACATCTCTTTGGTGGGCTTGTCGGCTTTGCCAGCCCACCACTCCTTGAAGAAGATTTGCAAGTTTTTCCTTTGTAATTCTTCCTCGTATCTCAACACTGCTCTGATTGTCCTGAGGCCTTTCTGGGCTTGTTGTTTTCCTTTGTTCACTTCCTCCTCGAGCCGCCAGAGTCTGTGGTAAAGGGCTTCCCTACGAGCCCGCCGCACAGTCTCGAGCATCTTCTTAGTTCTGATCATGATCTTACGAGACTTGTCGACCGCACTTCTCCAGCACTTGGCAGGGGCCAAGCCAGAGGCGAACGCCACTTTCCACACATCGGCAATTTCTTGGTGGACAGAAGGGATAGAGAAGGTGGTCGCATTGGCATGGAACCACGGAGCCTTGCGGATTTTGTTGGAAGGTTGAAAAGTGATAACGATCGGGTAGTGATCAGATATAGTGAGGTCAGTGCGTTGCGTGATGGTAGGGTGACCCCACTGTTGAGTAAAACTCTGGGAGATGTAGCATCTATCGAGTCTAGCTTTCCTCAGGTCCTTGCCCGCTTGGAGATTCGACCAAGAAAAGCCACTCGAGTCTTTGAACTCAGTCAAATCCAAGTGGAGTTTGGTCATGTCCCACGTTTCTTTCTCCCGACTGTCGATGACCCTGCCCTTGCCCATCCATCTGTCCATAGGGTCTTCCACCATGTTGAAGTCTCCACAAATAAGAACGTTGTGGGGAAGAGAGTCTAAGGAAGCCCAAGTGTTCAGTCTCTCCAAGTCCCCGTTAGGGGCATACAAAGAAACCATAGTAACACAAAGAGGAGCACCAAAAGAGGCAGCAATCCAACGGTGACTTACATCTTCAATGGAGTTTTCAAGCTTTTCAAACCAGAGTTGTTTAACACCGATAGCCGTTCCTCCAGACCCCCGCTGGTGCTTCGTTGGGATCCACACATGGGCCGAGGAGATCTGTCTGAGCCGCTTCTGGAGGTCTTCTCCGTCAATTTTAATCTCTTGAATACATATAAAGTCTGGGTTTAAGCTAATGTCGCGAAGCCATTGACCAATGATGGTCGCTCTTGAGGGGTCGGTTAGCCCTCGGGCATTTAGCGAGATGACAATCATTTTCGCATTGATCCCTCTTTGCGGGAGGGAGCTTTGTCCTTTCTTCTCTTGACTTCGTCTTTCTTTTTCGCTGGGATCTGATCCCGACTTAGAAGTCGGTTCTTGTGGGGGCTTTTCCAGGGTAGCTCCATAGGCTGTTTTCCTTTGCGGGATGTCCCTTGCTGGGGAGACTTGGGCCCCGTGCTCGGCACCGTTTCCGGGATCCTCGATCCAATGATGGAACTTTCACTATCCATGTTGTCTTCGTTACTAGTGGTGAAACCATCTTCTTTGCTTGTAGTGTAACCCTCCTGGGGGGTTTCTTTGTTGTCATGGATCTCTAGTGCTTTGTCGTAGGAGTCTATCTCAAGTAGCTTCCCACCTGGGTAGTCAAGCTCATTGATCTCCTTTTCTAGATTGCATTACATATTTTTGGTCCGGCGATTACGAATCGTCCATAATAGAACACATTTTCTCATTTTCGTGCAATCCTTTGTCCCATAATCTTTTAGCTCTTTGAAAATCCAAACAATCAATCGTTAATTTCCCATGATTGGAAATCAAATGGTTTGCAAGAATGAGATAACATGGATCCATGTAGTTCTCTAGATGCTCTGGAGGAAATAACATGACTCTGTATGTCAACCAAGAAAAAGGTATCACATCTTACTTTATATAATCTTAGTAAAACTTTGGTTCCTAAAAACAATTCATGTAGGAACGAAGTACGGATGTTCTATATTAGAGTCCATTTAGATTCAAACCTCCCACCCTCTTCTCAACAACCATTTAGATTCAAACCTCCTACCCTCTTCCCAACCAACATAAGTGCCTCGGAAGATGATTTTGAAGCTAACTACTCATGAAGGAGAGAAAATTAAAGACATGATAAGTTCTCCAAGTTTAGTGGGTAGTTTGAATTATGCCACATTGATAAGAGTAGACATTTGCTATAGTGTAAGTGTCTTGAGTGAATTCATGCACACTCTTAGGAAATTGCACATGGAATAAGAGAAGAGGATGTCACGAGGAAAGAGATAAGGAAGAGAGCTCACACACACAATCTCACAATCAAGGAGAAGCACACACACACAGATTGAGGCAAAGAAGAATGATCTTCTTCTTCTTCTTCTATTACATACAAGGAATGTATAAGAATGACCTAAAAACAAGAGTACAACAAGTGAAATATATAAAGAATGGTACATAAGGAAAATCCTAATGTCCACGGCTGAGTAAGCTAGCAAGAAACAAATGCGCCATCACTCTCGGCAGATAAATCTAATAAAGCTCAATGAAGTGTCCCTGACATATACCAACGTGACCACTATACATGTCAGAGAAATAAAAAATGATGCGTGTCATCTTGGATCATCACATGTTGAGCTTGATATCTCAAGAGAGGATACTCAAATACATGAAAGGAACCATTAATGAAGGTCTATATTACCCATAAATACCAAATACACACATAAAATTCTTCTTTGATGTAGAGTGGGCAGGTTCTAAAGATGATAGGATGAGTACTTCATAATATCTCACATTTATAGATATAAATCTTATTTCAAGGTCTTTCAAGATGCAATCTACTATTGCACTCGCATCAACTAAAGTTGAATACAGAGTTTTAGCTAATGCAACTCAGAAAGCAATGTGAATCAAGATCTTGTACTCGGATTTAGGTCTCAAGTCTTCCATTCCTCACATTTTGGGAGGGCTTGGAGTGGTGAACTTTAGACCTAGAGGCATAAGAGAAGATATCTAGGCAAGAGCAACAATTGGATAAACATTTTTCGTCCTTATAAATAAATGCATTAGTGTCATGAGCATGCATTCTTAGTACCATTTGGTTCTACCGTTGACGAAGAGAACGCCACTGATATTTCTAGACTTAACCTCATTTTTGACAAAATAATTCAGCCGATATAGGGCAATACAAAAACAATAGAGGAGCTAGACGGTAGCCTTGTCTGATTAACCTTTTGAGCTTAATGGGTTTCGAAAGACTACCATTGATATAATTGTGGGTTGAGGCATTACTAGAAGAGAGGCCACCATTCTCGCAAACCTAGGGTTCAACCCTAGTTCCTTGAGAGATTGCAAAATGTGGTCCCACATAAGGCCATTATAAGTCATCTCAAAGTTAACCTTGAGAAACACCAAACTTTGGTTAGACTCCTTGAAAAATGCAAGACCCTCAATCATGTCCATGATAACATCTATGATGGACCCTGCTTTGATGAAATCTTCCTTCGGTAGGCTGTGATGATTTATCAAGGATGAAGTTCCTTGAGTAAAAAATATTATAAAATATCCTTTAGTGATAGAGTTGTTTAATGTGCAAAACGTAGGCAAAGGACTAAATTAGCTTTGTTTTTTTGTTCATTTCTAACAGTGAGTGGTGTTTTTAAATACTTTGATGAATTTTTTAATAATGTTAGATAGGATAGAATTTGCAATATTTTAGCTCTTTTATAGCGCCGTTGTTCAAGAATTTGAAAATCCTTAAAAGACGTACTAAATTTACAAGAAAAATACAAGAGAACTACAGAAGAATATATGGATTAAGATTATCATCCTCTTCATGAGGGATTCATTTTCTTTTGATCTTCTTATTCTGAGGAGCAAACAACCTATGGTGTCTGAAAGTGTGGGAGAGGACAGAGGAGGGGTTATTGCAACTTTTGAATATTTTTCCTCTATAATTTAGGCATTCTTTTGTGGTTTATATTTTTTGGTCTCCCCAAAGTTGTAAGCACATTTCTCCTTCCTATTTCCTCAAAGGGCTTCACCTCAAATCACATCCAACAAACCCGTTGAGCATGCAATTGCCTCATTTAGGAGAGCTTGGCTCTAATTTATCAATAGGATTCAATTGAAGGCCTCTACTAACTTGTTCCACATGGTGGCACTCTTTGAGAAAATAAAGAAGAAGTGCTTGATATCCCCTCTTCCTCTCTAGCATCGCTTATACCATTGAGGAACAACACATATTATGTTGGCCCTATAATTGTTCCATATCCCACATTAGAAAATTCTCCATAATAGGATAGCTTTTTGGCTTTGCACTAAAGGATGCCAAATCTCTTTGAACTTGAAATTAGATACCTTGAACTAGTTTTGAACCTTAGCTAGCTTCTAAGATAAAAAATCAATTTCAAAATCTAGTTATTTCATAACTGCCTATATGTCCTCCTCCTTGAATGAACATGGAGCATAGCATTGATCTCATTCTAGAAGCCAATCCACTAGTAAGACAACCATAGTACATGAAAAACTAGAGGAGTTAGAAGAAATTCCAATAGTCAAAGATTATATTAAAAAAGGATTAAAAGGATGTATCTACTCAACTTTTGTCGCCCTAGTGCTTCTAATTTGCAAAGAGGATGAGTCATTCAAAATATCTATTAATTAAAGAGAACTTAATAAAGTTATAATTAAACATGGATAATCAATTCCTCACATTGATGATGTCTTAGATGCATTAGGATGGGACATATTGGTTACCACAAGATATACGAAGTTTTTTGGGCCATATTGGTTACCAAAGGAGATTCATGAAAATGTATGCAAACATAACTAGAACAGTAGTTAGGCTCATAGGTAAGAAAGTCCCATTCAAGTCGGAAAATGAAGAGGAAATGGCTTATGAATTGTTGACATCCAAGTTGGTGGCCGCACCAATCCTTGTCAAACCCAATTGGTCTAAAGTTTTCCATGTCATGTAGATGCGAATACCCATGTAGTAGGGGTAGTTCTCATGCAACACACTCAGAGAACTAGATGAGCATCGCTGGGAAAGTTTTATGACTCTTCAAGAAGTGCAATTGGGGCAAGCTGGTACTCATGATCGGTATCTCAAAACTCCAGTTTTTACGGTAGGGCAACTTGTGCTGTTTTATAATGCAAAATCAAATCGTTCTGCTGGAAAGTTCAAGTTACGGTGGTTTGGTCCTTACCGGATTACTGAACAAGTGGGCCCAACTACTTTTTGGTTGACTACCTTGACCGGAATTCCTCTTCCTAAAGTGATCAATGGTTCAAAGTTGCGGCCGTATCATCAACCACCTGATTCTCACTAACGTGTTCTTTGTTTTTCCGCATGTTATTTACTTTCTTTTTATGTGTTAGTTGAATAATAAAACCATAAACTCCTCGTTTTGCTACATAACCATAAACTCCTCATTTTGATATATAACCATAAATAATCGCCACCTTTTGTTATTGATTCTGCTCATGCATGCACACCGTACTTATGAAGGTTATCATCTCAACATCGTGCGATGATTAGCATTTTTGATAGCCTCCGGTTACCAAGTATCTACTTAATCTTCTTCTTCCCGCTGTTAACCGCTATTGTGTGTGCGTGTTCTGTGTGCTTTGCATTTTCTGTAATCACTCTGTATTCGTGCTACTTCGTGTGCGCATCATGGAAGCTTTAGCAAACTTTGCTACCTTCCGTGATGGACTCCCTCAGGATGTAAGTGATTTCTTGCATATTCGAGGATTGTCCAACTTGGCTGAATTGCCTTGGCATTCAGTGGACTGCCATCCATATTATGCTCAAATTATAGCTGCTATTGCTGCCACACCTGCTACAGAGCAGAGTTGGCCTATTACCTGTTTACCATCTCCTCTTGTAATCACCATACAGTCATTTGCGACAGCTTTTCGACTCTCTCCGGAAGGAGAAATCTTCCAGCTCCTCCACCGAAAACACATACGGATCAGTTCTTCTGACAGTCAAGTACAAGGGTATGCCACTGGAAATAACGCAGACAAAAATGAAGAAGAGATTTTCCACGACACTGCCACCTTGATTCACCATGATTCGTCCACTTAGTCTTCTCCAAACCAGCAACGAGATCAAAGTGTTACTGTCGATTCTGAAGACAGATCTTCTAAGGAAGAATCTCAACAGTAGTCCCAACAAGATGTGCAAGAAGATATGCAGGTTATTGTTGCAGAAGTTTTGGCACAATTGATTGCGGCAGTAGATTCTGCAGTTGCCCAACCTCAAGTGACTTCGCAACAACTTAATGAAAAATTGTTGGTGGCTAACAATCTCCAACCCATGCCTCCACCCATACCTCCAATTAAACCCATTGACCCCACTCCACCTATTGTATTCAAGCACCGGATTCCTCATCCTCGTCACCTAACTATTCTCCACCCACTTCCCATCAACTCTTGACAGCTTCTTCATCTCAACCACGTCCTCCTCTTCTGTTTCCTTTGATACCTATGTTTACAGAGTTAGCATCCATGGGTCATATGTTGATCCAACTATCGGAGCAACTACCAAAACAGATGAAAGAGGTTACTGATAATCTCAGAGAAGAATTTCAACATAAAGTCGATGTTCTTGAGGCAGATATTAATCCACTCCAGGAAGAGATCGATGTAGTAAAGGCAGAAAATCATGCTCTGCACAAAGAGATATTACAGCTCCAGGCTACAGTTGCTGAACAGGAATTGTTAATCAACTAGAAAAATGTTGCATTAGCTGAGATTTAGGTTAAAGATGATTTATTAAGTGCTGCCGATGCTGAGATTGTCCAGTTAACACAGTTAGTACAGGATAAGGAGAATGCACGAGCTGCCCTTGGAAATTTATTGGCCGAAACACGAGTTCAACTTGATGAAGCATTGCAGACAGGAAAAGAGATGGCTGATTTAGCCAAACAGACAAACAGAGAACTTCATCTTTCTAATGATAATTTGTTTGAATCAAATTCTGCTCTTAAAAACCATATGACATTGGTCGCTCAACTCCAAAAAGAAGTCGTCGGTATTCGAAGAGAGCGAGATGCTTACTATCAGACCATCCAATTTCAGAATCAAGAACTCGAGAGAAGCGAAAAGCAACTTGGAGCTCAAGCAAAACGTTTATCACGAATAGATCAACATATTGCACATATGAGATTGAGCTGGGATGCGGCTTTAGCAAATGATTTCTTTCTGCAAGAGGCGTTTCTGCAAACACAGGCATAACTTTTGATGAGTCAAGTAATTGCAACCAGTTTAGTTAGAACTGATGCTCAGCTTGTAGAACCGGAGATTCTAAAAAAGATGTTGGACTCGCTGAAGCAGAAAATGGCCAGGACATTTAAGTTAGCCCGAACAATGTATATTCAGGGTATAGTAGAAGAGCTATAAAATTTTGTATCTCTACGGGTTCAAGTCCACTATGCGTGCCAGTGTAAGATGCCAGATTGGCATTTGTAAATCTTTTTCTTTTCGTATTCCACACGAATCGAAAGGTCGCTGCGAAGAGGTGTAACCATTTATAATCTAATGAAAGGACGCTTCGACAACAACCAAAAGAATCGCCAGACTGTCTGTCTGGACGATACGTTCTGTGGATTTTGCATAGTGTTGTGTTTGAGAATTCTGAGTAGTACTGTGTTTTTCGTCGTCGTTGTTTGATTACCTTAACTTGTGGTCAACACTTTTCCATTAAGTTAAGTGTTGTAAGTCTGGGTTACGGTACTGTTTACTTTTTGCGTTATGTACTGAGAAAGTCTTAATTTGTGTACGAACCGGGAATCTGTGAGAGAACGAACCAAAGTAGTGATAGTAATTCGTGTTAACAGAGTTCTTTGAACACTCGTGTACTGCTATGTGAATGATTTATTTGGGAAAATCAAGTCTTAGGGCCTCTGATTAGCAGACCCCTACCACTCCCAAGAACCCAAAAAGAGCTTAAACGCGTCTCTGATGGCAATGCGCGTTTAACACATAGAAATTGAGATATGAGTGACTCTATGTGATAGTGTGTATCAGCTTCCTCCGAGAGAGTCGGGTTTACCTTCTAGAACGTCTTATGCACATTGTTGCGTGTATGGTCATCCTACGTTCATGAAATAACTTGCTATAGCTTTCTTAACACTTCATTTGAAAGTGTACATTCGTTTTGAATGATTTCAAGAGTTCATGTTAGGATTTTCGTATGAATACTAAGAAAATAGTAAAGTGTTATTATCAACAAATAAGGGATCGCAATAAAATATACTAACTAAGTGACTTTCATGTGTTAGAAAGGGGGAAAAGGGAAAAATAAGATATGTATATGTTTGAAAAGCAAGTTGACTTTGTAGCAAATGAGAGAGACAGAGTAGTAAATAAAATATTTACGTGTTTGAAAAGTAGTTGGACTTCTTAGCGAATGACAGAACAAATTATATATAGATTGTTACAAAGTTGGAGGCTCAATCCATATAATATTTTATATAACTCAATTCTCCAATACCACACCACAATAGCACTTCTTATGGACCATATTTGGCTCTTTCCTTCTTCCCATTACTTAAGCAAACGCCAATGCTAGTAGCAACGACCACCAAGAAAATGTTAGAAAGATGAGCCATTGTTAAAGATGAACCACACTCGATAGAAAGATGAACCCCACTCCATAGAGGAGTGGAGCACCCTGTAGCCTTCCTAAAGACGTAGCTCCCAATCGATTGGTCGATCAAGTTTGAGACGTATCTTAACATCTTTGCCAGCTTTGATGCTATTTGGGCAAAGAAATAAGAGATGATCAATTATTTCATGAGCCTTAACACATCGCCTACACCATGGTGGAACATTACATATTTTTGGTCCGGCGATTACGAATCGTCCATAATAGAACACATTTTCTCATTTTCGTGCAATCCTTTGTCCCATAATCTTTTAGCTCTTTGAAAATCCAAACAATCAATCGTTAATTTCCCATGATTGGAAATCAAATGGTTTGCAAGAATGAGATAACATGGATCCATGTAGTTCTCTAGATGCTCTGGAGGAAATAACATGACTCTGTATGTCAACCAAGAAAAAGGTATCACATCTTACTTTATATAATCTTAGTAAAACTTTGGTTCCTAAAAACATTTCATGTAGGAACGAAGTACGGATGTTCTATATTAGAGTCCATTTAGATTCAAACCTCCCACCCTCTTCTCAACAACCATTTAGATTCAAACCTCCTACCCTCTTCCCAACCAACATAAGTGCCTAGGAAGATGATTTTGAAGCTAACTACTCATGAAGGAGAGAAAATTAAAGACATGATAAGTTCTCCAAGTTTAGTGGGTAGTTTGAATTATGCCACATTGATAAGACTAGACATTTGCTATAGTGTAAGTGTCTTGAGTGAATTTATGCACACTCTTAGGAAATTGCACATGGAATAAGAGAAGAGGATGTCACAAGGAAAGAGATAAGGAAGAGAGCTCACACACACAATCTCACAATCAAGGAGAAGCACACACACACAGATTGAGGCAAAGAAGAATGATCTTCTTCTTCTTCTATTACATACAAGGAATGTATAAGAATGACCTAAAAACAAGAGTACAACAAGTGAAATATATAAAGAATGGTACATAAGGAAAATCCTAATGTCCACGACTGAGTGAGCTGGCAAGAAACAAATGCGTCATCACTCTCGACAGATAAATCTAATAAAGGTCAATGAAGTCTCCCTGACATATACCAGCGTGACCACTATACAGGTCAGAGAAATGAAAAATGATGCGTGTCATCTTGGATCATCACATGTTGAGCTTGATATCTCAACAGAGGATACTCAAATACATGAAAGGAACCATTAATGAAGGTCTGTATTACCCATAAATACCAAATACACACATAAAATTCTTCTTTGATGTAGAGTGGGCAGGTTCTAAAGATGATAGGATGAGTACTTCATAATATCTCACATTTATAGATATAAATCTTATTTCAAGGTCTTTCAAGATGCAATCTACTATTGCACTCGCATCAACTAAAGTTGAATAGAGAGTTTTAGCTAATGCAACTCAGAAAGCAATGTGAATCAAGATCTTGTACTCGGATTTAGGTCTCAAGTCTTCCATTCCTCACATTTTTGGAGGGCTTGGAGTGGTGAACTTTAAACCTAGAGGCATAAGAGAAGATATCTAGGCAAGAGCAACAATTGGATAAACATCTTTCGTCCTTATAAATAAATGCATTAGTGTCATGAGCATGCATTCTTAGTACCATTTGGTTCTACCTTTGACGAAGAGAACGCCACTGATATTTCTAGACTTAACCTCATTTTTGACAAAATAATTCAGACGATATAGGGCAATACAAGAACAATAGAGGAGCTAGACGGTAGCCTTGTCTGATTAACCTTTTGAGCTTAATGGGGTTCGAAAGACTACCATTGATATAATTGTGGGTTGAGGCATTACTAGAAGAGAGGCCACCATTCTCGCAAACCTAGGGTTCAACCCTAGTTCCTTGAGAGATTGCAAAATGTGGTCCCACATAAGGCCATTATAAGTCATCTCAAAGTTAACCTTGAGAAACACCAAACTTTGGTTAGACTCCTTGAAAAATGCAAGACCCTCAATCATGTCCATGATAACATCTATGATGATCCTGCTTTGATGAAATCTTCCTTCGGTAGGCTGTGATGATTTATCAAGGATGAAGTTCCTTGAGTAAAAAATATTATAAAATATCCTTCAGTGATAGAGTTGTTTAATGTGCAAAACGTAGGCAAAGGACTAAATTAGCTTTGTTTTTTTGTTCATTTCTAACAGTGAGTGGTGTTTTTAAATACTTTGATGAATTTTTTAGTAATGTTAGATAGGATAGAATTTGCAATATTTTAGCTCTTTTATAGCGCCGTTGTTCAAGAATTTGAAATCCTTAAAAGACGTACTAAATTTACAAGAAAAATACAAGAGAACTACAGAAGAATATATGGATTAAGATTATCATCCTCTTCATGAGGGATTCATTTTCTTTTGATCTTCTTATTCTGAGGAGCAAACAACCTATGGTGTCTGAAAGTGTGAGAGAGGACAGAGGAGGGGTGTAGAGGAGGTACTAGGGTATCCGCTTTTAACAAAAGTAGAGAATGAAAACTAAACACGTCCGGAACATCACCTACTCAAGGGGGGTTCTCTTTAGGGAAGTATACCCTTTAACATTTCTGTGAGCAGGTAGATAACACGGATTGCACAGAGTGGTAATACTTCAGAAAATATGGACAACCAATGACCAAGGAAGACCATACACTTTCTGATTCGAATCAAACGATTACACGGTTGGGCAGAGTGATGCTCAAAAATGCAAGCTTAGGGCTGACAAGCCACCCTAAAAGTATTAACTCCAATACAACAGATCAGCATAAGGGACCCCTGATATGCAGGCTAACTCAGAGCAATACAAATGGTAGAATTTCTCAAGAGAATAGAGATTAATCAACACACTGACTCACAGAAAAGAAAATAAATCCAAGCTACTCTCTTACACTATAGTGCTCATAGCCCTCCACTGAGAAGCCTACCCTCTGTATCCACACTACAGAGTAGCTCCTACAATAGGCTTGAAACCACCAAGTGCAAGAGAGAACTTCTGCACGTAAACACGCGTCGATGTAACTCCAAAAAATGTACCCCAAATGAGCACAAATCCATTGTTTTTATAGGCCTCAATAGGTCAAGAGGGCCTTGCCGATTCTTCACGTCCACTGATCACGCGCCGGTTAATCACCCAAAATTGGGGGGGGTAGGTCAATTATTCCTTTGATTGGAATTGGATCCACAAAAATAGGTAGTCGCCGTGAATGGTTGGCGGCAACATTTGTTTATCCACTTCCACTTTTAACACCTTGAGGTATCTGGAGTAGGGCCCCATGCCCTTGTTCAATCCTTCATGGATTTGCTTTTCCTTATCAGTTCTCTTTGAAATAGCACAGGCCTTCAAGATGCAGGTGTAGGTAACAGACTCTGGAAAGATTCCCTCCCTTCTCATAGGATCATAGCACTGAATGATTTGCCACTTTACCCACATTCACAATCTGAAAATGAGCACAGTGTATGATACGACATCACGAACCTCAGAGTCAATTTGCAGCTCTTAGCTTCCTTCCTTACAACATCAAGCACGGAATCAATCAGCTCGGCCCCTCCCGTATAGTGGCCCTTGACCCAATTGTTTCCAGCTCCACTTCTGACACTATTCATGGTCCCAGCTTCCAGATCCATTAGGACTGCCTGTGGAACACAGCGACCACCACTACCCTCATTGCAATCGACATTGATTCTTTCTAGTTGCAAACCGGAATCGCCACCATATCTTCCGTGGGGTCAATGCCATGCTCATCGCATATCACTTCCCAAAACTTCGGGCCTATCTGGTTACCACATTGTCCACCTTGTGTGTGTGTGTGTGAGGGGGGGGTGTGTGTATGTCGCATGGGTGTGTGTGTGATTGTGTTGGGGTGTGGTGCATGTGTATGTGAGAATGTGTGCGTGTGAGTGTGTGTGTGGGTATGTATGTGCGGATATGTGTGTATGTGTATATGTGTGGTTGCGCATGTGTGTGTGTGTGTGAGAGTGAGTATATGTGTATGTATATGTGAGTGATTATGTGTGCATGTATGTGTGTGAATGTGCGCATCTGCATGTGCTGCATATGTGTGTGTACAGGCGCAAGTGAGGGGGGGGGGGGCTTGCGGGGAAGGTGGCGGGGAGTGGGGGGAATGGCGGGGGTGAGCGGGGGGGCGGGGGTGAGGGGCGTGTGGGGGGGATGGCGGGGTTGGCGGCGGGAGTGAGGGGGCCTGCGGGGGGGGGGGAAGGCGAGGTTGGTGGCGGGAGTGAGGGGGCCTGCGGGGGGAAAGGCGGGGGTGGTGGCGGGGAGCGCGGGGGAATCCGCGGGGAGGGCTGCGGGGTGGTGGCGGGGAGGAGAGAGAGAGAGAGAGAGAGAGAGAGAGAGAGAGAGAGAGAGAGAGAGAGAGAGAGAGAGAGAGAGAGAGAGAGAGAGAGAGAGAGAGAGAGAGAGAGAGAGAGAGAGAGAGAGAGAGAGAGAGAGAGAGATAGAGAGAGAGGGGGGAGGGCTTTGCGGGGAAGGTGGCGGGGAGTGGGGGGAATCGCGGGGGTGAGCGGGGGGGCGGGGGTGAGCGGGGGGGCAGGGGTGAGGGGCCTGCAGAGGGGGATGGCGGGGTTGGCCGCGGGAGTGAGGGGGCCTGCGAGGGGGGGGAAGGCGGGGTTGGTGGCGGGAGTGAGGGGGCCTGTGGGGGGGAAAGGCGGGGGTGGTGGCGGGGAGCGCGGGGGAATCCGCGGGGAGGGCTGCGGGGTGGTGGTGGGGAGGAGAGAGAGAGAGAGAGAGAGAGAGAGAGAGAGAGAGAGAGAGAGAGAGAGAGAGAGAGAGAGAGAGAGAGAGAGAGAGAGAGAGAGAGAGAGAGAGAGAGAGAGAGAGAGAGAGAGAGAGAGAGAGAGAGAGAGAGAGAGAGACAGAGAGAGAGAGAGAGAGAGAGATATTGTTAGAGAGAGAGAGAGGGGGTACGTGAGGGGGGGGGCTTTGCGGGGAAGGTGGCGGGGAGTGGGGGGAATGGCGGGGGTGAGCGGTGGGCGGGGGTGAGGGGCCTGCGGGGGGGATGGCGGGGTTGGCGGCGGGAGTGAGGGGGCCTGCGGGGGGGATGGCGCGGTTGGTGGCAGGAGTGAGGAGGCCTGCGAGGGGGGGAAGGCGGGGTTGGTGGCGGGAGTGAGGGGGCCTGCGGGGGGGAAAGGCGGGGGTGGTGGCGGGGAGCAAGGGGGAATCCGCGGGGAGGGCTGCGGGGTGGTGGCAGGGAGGAGAGAGAGAGAGAGAGAGAGAGAGAGAGAGAGAGAGAGAGAGAGAGAGAGAGAGAGAGAGAGAGAGAGAGAGAGAGAGAGAGAGAGAGAGAGAGAGTGAGAGAGAGAGAGATTGTTAGAGAGAGAGAGAGAGAGAGGGGGTACGTGAGGGGGGGCTTTGCGGGGAAGGTGGCGGGGAGTGGGGGGAATGGCGGGGGTGAGCGGGGGGCGGGGGTGAGGGGCCTGCGGGGGGGATGGTGGGGTTGGCGGCGGGAGTGAGGTGGCCTGCGGGCGGAAGGCGGGGTTGGTGGCGGGAGTGAGGGGGCCTGCAGGGGGGAAAGGCGGGGGTGGTGGCGGGGAGCGCGGGGGAATCCGCGGGGAGGGCTGCGGGGTGGTGGCGGGGAGGAGAGAGAGAGAGAGAGAGAGAGAGAGAGAGAGAGAGAGAGAGAGAGAGAGAGAGAGAGAGAGAGAGAGAGAGAGAGAGAGAGAGAGAGAGAGAGAGAGAGAGAGAGAGAGAGAGAGAGAGAGAGAGAGAGAGAGAGAGAGAGTACGTGAGGGGAGGGCTTTGCGAGGAGGCAGAGGGGGGTTAGAGGGGGGCTTTACGGGGAGGGCTGAGGGGGGGTTTAGAGGGGAGGGCTGAGGGGGGGCTTGCGGGGAGGGCTAAGGGGGGGGTTAGAGGGGGGGCTTTGCGGGGAGGCAGAGGGTTGTTAGAGGGGGCTTTGCGGGGAGGGCTGAGGGGAGGTTTAGAGGGGAGGGCTGAGGGGGGGCTTGCGGAGATAGGTGCGGAGGTGGTGGGCGGAGGTGGTGGGAGGGAGTGATGGGAGGGGAGAAAGAGAGAGAGAGAGAGAGAGAGAGAGAGAGAGAGAGAGAGAGAGAGAGAGAGAGAGAGAGAGAGAGAGAGAGGGTACGTGAGGGGGAGTTGGAGGGAGAGAGAGGGAGATTCGGGCAGTTGACCATAAGTAGAATCTTGTCAGCCACCCTCTGAATACAAGGAGAAGATATGGAGCATATTTGTCTCAAAACCATAGAGCCAGTAAAAGAGCGAATGGCAATGCAATCTTTAGCATAACAACTCTGTCTATCATAGAGAGAGGAAGGAGGGGTACTACAGACCCCCACATCAGGATTTTGCACCGTCTCGGTGCAATATTCTTATTGAATGAAATAACTGCAGGTACTTGAATGACGGAATAATTGCAAATATCTGAAGGACATGCGGTATGTACAATGGTTGAAATTCTTCCAAGCTGACTTATTTTAGGTACCTTTTCACCCGGGAGATGTTGACCAGGGGAATCCTTCTACCCTGCAAATCTTCCAAATGCACTGCGCCGTGTGGCAATACCTTGATCACCTTATAAGGTCCTACCCATTTAGGTGCCAATTTAGTTGAAATTGCTGGGACTTGATGCATTAAAACCATGGACCCTTCCTGAACTTTATTGGATCTCAGATACCTGTCATGCAGTCTCTTGCGCCCTTCTTGTGTTACCTGGAGTTTCTGCATTGCCCCTTCTCTGTACTCTTCTAATGCCACCAATCTCTGAATGGGGGGTTCAATTCCAATGGTTTTGATTCCTATTTCCTTTCTGATAATGAACTCAAATGGGGCAAATGCCTCTTTTCCATATACTAACCGAAATGGAGTCTCGCCCGTGGTTCCCCTCTTTGTGGTTCTGAAAGCCCAAATTGCACCGATCAGTGCTAGCGGCCAGGAGCTTTGATGATCGAAAGATAATTTGCGAAGCAATCCAATCAAAAGCTTATTGGAACTCTCTGCTTGGCCATTTGCCCTGGGGTAGTAGGCACAAGATTTTTTATGGAAGATTTTGTACCTGTCAAATATAAATTGGAGCAATTGATTTACAAAATGTGTGCCCCTATCACTAGTAATTTCCAGTGGGCAACCAAATCTTGAGAAAATACGTTTATACATAAATTTAGCTACTGTTAAAGCCGTGCAGTCCACAGTAGCTTTAGCCTCTATCCATTTAGTGGCATAGCATGTGGCCATCAAAATATACTTTTCTCCTCCAGGTTGACCAGTTGGATTAATTGCTCCTATGAAATCAAGACACCATCGTTCAAATGGGAGCCATCCTGTAGATATGACCAATGGTTGGAAATTCAATCTGGTTGGCGCGGGAGCACACCTCTGGCAGATGTGGCATTCTTTAGAAAACTTGATTGCATCCTTGAAAATATGAGGCCACCATAAACCTTTGTGGATGATTCTATGAGCCAATTCTTCCCCCTTTAGATGTCCTTCATTATGTGCAGCCTCTAGCAGAAGATTTACCTCTTCTGGATAGACACACCTTCTCAATATATCATCCTGACAGTATTTATATAAATTTCCATTTATAAGAGAATATGCTTTGGTTTTCAAGAGCAATCTTCTCTTTTGTACAGGTGTCAAGTGTTCTGGGATCTTTCCAGTAGTGAGAACATGAAGAATTTCATCATACCAACCTGTCCGAATTGCTACTAGAAAAAGATTTCTATCCACCAGTTCATCATTAATACCTGTTGCCTTTTCGCTCATTGCCGTCCTGGACACTTGATCTGCCATGTAGTGCTCTTTTCCTGGCTTAATATGAATATCAAAATTAAATTCTTGAAATAGGAGTAACCATCTCCAAATCCTTCCAGCTACTCTAGGCTTGTTTATCAAATACTCAAGGGCTGATGATCGGAAATAACAATGAAATGTACACCAAGGAGATAATGTCGGAACTTCTGAAGAGCAAATACGATAGCCAAACCTTCTCTTTCCGTTGTACTGTAATTTCTTTCAGCTTGGTTGAGTAGTCTGCTTGCATAAGAGATAGGTCTATCCACTTTGTGAGATGATGGTTGAGCTAGAACTGCAGCAACAACATGAAGACTAGCATCTGTATGCACATGAAATTCCAATGACCAATTAGGAACACTTAAAAGTGGAGCAGTACATAGTCTCAACTTTAGTTCACAAAACACTTTGTCGGCTTCAGCACTCCATGAGAAAGGGATGTTTTTACTGGTAAGCCTTGACAAGGGCTTAGCAATTTTTGAATACATCCTAATGAATCTTCTGTGATACCCCGCATGGCCCAAGAAACTTTGCACTTCCTTAGGGCTTTGTGGAATTGGCATGGAAAGAATAGCAGTAACCTTTGCCGGGTCAATAGTTATACCTTCAACAGATACTATGTGACCAAGAAGAGTACCCTTGGTGACTAAAAAGTGACATTTATCAGGATTCAATTTCAAACCTGTTTCGAGACATTGCTCAAAAATTTCTTTTAAATTTTCCAAATGGTCATGGAAATCTTGAACTGCTGCTCTTTTATCTGTACCTGAAAATACTGAAAAGTCATCCATGAAAATGCGTAGAAAGGTTGTTAACCATTTGCCCAATATCAGATACATCGTTCTATTAAATGAAGCCGGTGCATTCTTCAAACCAAAAGCCATTCGAGTATAGACATAAGTGCCCCAGGGAGTGACAAAGGTTGTTTTGTCCCTATCATCAGGATGGATCACTATCTGATTGTAGCCACTAAAACCATCCAAGAAACTATACAAAGTGTGACCAGCTACCTCTTCAAGTACTTGCTCTGTGAAGGGCTGAGGAAATCCATCTTGAATAGTCACTTTATTCAAAGCACGAAAATCAACACATACTCTTATTTTTCCGCTATTTTTCTTGGGCACAATAACCATAGAGGAAAGCCACCTGGAATGTTCTACTGGCACAATTATACCTGCTTCCTCTAGTTTTTTAATCTCTGCCTTTACCGCCTCTGCATACTTCGGCTTGAGTCGATATGGCCTACTTCTTACTGGCGCGGCTCCCTCAACTAAGGGTATCCGATGTAACCCAAGCTCTTCTGGTATTCCTGTTAAATCTTTGTAGGACCATGCGAAGACACTTTTGTAAGTAAAAAGCAAAGAAGTTACCTTTTGTAGCAAAGGAGGATAATGCCACAACCAGGATGCCAAGTGAACTATTTGAGGGTTCTCTTCATCCCCTAAATTTACTTCTTGAACCAATGTTTCAGAATTGGTCTTGCTTGAGAAGTCATCTCCACTATATGCAGGAGTGGATTTTAATTTATATTCTGCAACATGTTCTTTCATCCAACCTTGAGGTATATCTGCAAAAGGGAGATCTTCTCTGCTCTTAGGTTCATAATCTTCCCTCTCTGATACTTTTATATTAGTAGCCTCTTCAAAGATTGTATTTTCCTTCAGTTGCTCATTCTCCAACACCTTGTGGTCTTCATTGCCCTTTTCTGTAATTTCCTTATCTGCAACTTCTTCCTCAATTTCATTGATCTCCACTGTGCAACACTCTGCACTTCCCATCATCCAATTTAACAATGTATCATCTTCTTGGGGTAGAGAGGGCATTACCTGAGTATCCACAGTATATCCAGTGGTTTTTCCTGAATCAAATCCTTCTTCCAAGTGTAGTTGCAGTTGGCTATTGGTGCTTGTTGAAATCCATAGTTTATTTTCCCCCCAATCTTGCAAAGCTTTTGCTTGTCTCAGCCAAGGTCTCCCCAGGAGCAAAGGATAGGAAGTCTCCTGTGGAAGTGCAATAACAACAAAATCTAGAACAAAATGGCAGCCCTGTACCACCATCAGTACCTTCTCAATAATGCCCAGTGGCGCAACCCGATGTTGATCTGCCAATGTAACCGTGAATGGTGCCAACTTGGTGGGGTTCAGTTTCAGCTTCTTCATTGTAAAATCTGGCATTAAATTGATACCAGAGCCTCCATCTATGATCACACCTGTAAGAGCTTCATCCTTTATACAAACACATAATCTTGAGCTTTGGTAGTCTGCTAAGGGTGCAGGGGGAAAATCAACCATGAAACCATCTATACTAGGTGATTGGACCAAGTGAGCAGAGTGTATAATCTTCAGTAAGTCACTTCTTATTTTTGAATCCATCCTTATAAGTTCATATAGACTAACCTTGTGATGAATACCTTTCAAGATCTGTTCAATGTTTACCTCCTGAGTGTTTTCTTGCAGACTTGTTGGTTGGCCCTTTAGAGAAGTAGTCATCTTATTATAAGCTCCTTCAATTTGTGCTTGGTCCTTCCATCCAGACTCCTTTTCTTCCTCTTTATCCTGAAATCCTTGTTGTTCATCTCTCTGGGTTGCAGCTGCTTGCCTAGCTCTAGTCATCATGGGCATTGCAGAGGATGAAATAGCATAAGTCTGAGTGGTTTTTCCTTCTTCATGTGGAGAGACTGCAATCATATGAATTGGAGCAGGACGACCTCTTAGGCAATCTTTGGTATAATGATCCTTGGCCTCTGGACAATGTTGACAAGGAGGTGCATCTTCTGGGAGGGAACACCTGTTTTGCATGTGGCCATATTCACCACAATGATAGCACATCAAGGGTCTATTATATCTACGCTTTGCAGGCCTATTCTCCTCTCTATTAGATGTATTTGAAGTACTAGCATAGTATGAATCCAAAGTTTGAGGGTACCTCTCTGCTGTGTACCCTTGAGGTAATAGCAATCTCTGGCTTCATGAACATCCTTTCCACAAAATTGACAGCTTACCTTAATAGGGCAATTAGCATTGGAATGTCCATTGTTGTTACAGATTGTACACCAAATTTGTCTCCTTATATCTTGTGTGGTCTTCAAATATTCTAACTCTCGACGAAGTTGGGCTACCTCATCATCAGTGCGTCGCAATGGTGGCAAGACCTTCTCTTCTTGTTGATTTTGTTGCATTTTTAATGCCTCCAGTTCCCTCCTTAGTTGCTCAATAGGATCCAAGTCTGCAGCATACTTAGGTTGTGTATCCCCTTCAAAATGTTGCCTTGCTTCTTCAATGCGTGATGCCGCTGAAACAAAATCATTGAGGGTGGCATCCAATCTAAGAGACTCACGAAGCTTCTGCTGAGATGACCTGGGTAGAGCCTTCTCTATCCACTTTTTAACCAAAAAGTCACCTGGAGCATGTGGCAGACGTGCAACAAGTGCTTTTGTTCTAGTGTGAAGTTCATGAAAAGATTCACCTGATCTTAGCTTCAAATTCTCTAACTGATCTAGAGCTCTTTCTGAGGAATCACTTGGTCGGAATGTCTGTGAGAACGCCGCCTTCAAAGCCTCCCATGTAGTGAAATGGCCATCTGCATATTGACTATACCATTTATCTGCAAGACCCTCCAATGTGGATGGAAAGAGTGCCAGCATTGCATCCTCTCTATTTTGCAAACCTCGTCCACGGCATAAAGAGATGAATCTTCTCACATGATCATCAGCATCCTCATAGGCTTGTCCCTTGAAGGTAGGGAATTTGATATTTAATTTGGAGAGTAAATGAGAGAGATCCTCCATTTGTACTGGTGTTTCTTCGGACGTATCTGAGGAGAAGTCTAGAGTTCTCCTATACCTCTCTTTTGACAATGGTGTCGTACCCAAATCAATAGATAAATTTAGGGAAGGCAGAGGGGAGGTAGACTCACTAGCCGTGGTTATTGCTAACTTGTTAAGGCTCCTCCGAACACGAAGAGACTCCTTATCTGCTCGTGTATGGGTCATGTACCTACTTGCCAATGTAAGAGGGCAAAAAATACCTCTCACAGAAATGCAAAGGTCCCACCGTGCATGCCAAACTGTAGAGGAGGTACTGGGGTATCCGCTTTTAACAAAAGTAGAGAATGAAAACTAAACACGTCCGGAACATCACCTACTCAAGGGGGGTTCTCTTTAGGGAAGTATACCCTTTAACATTTCTGTGAGCAGGTAGATAACACGGATTGCACAGAGTGGTAATACTTCAGAAAATATGGACAACCAATGACCAAGGAAGACCATACACTTTTTGATTCGAATCAGACGATTACACGGTTGGGCAGAGTGATGCTCAAAAATGCAAGCTTAGGGCTGACAAGCCACCCTAAAAGTATTAACTCCAATACAACAGATCACCATAAGGGACCGCTGATATGCAGGCTAACTCAGAGCAATACAAATGGTAGAATTTCTCAAGAGAATAGAGATTAATCAACACACTGACTCACAGAAAAGAAAATAAATCCAAGCTACTCTCTTACACTATAGTGCTCATAGCCCTCCACTGAGAAGCCTACCCTCTGTATGCACACTACAGAGTAGCTCCTACAATAGGCTTGAAACCACCAAGTGCAAGAGAGAACTTCTGCACGTAAACACGCGTCGATGTAACTCCAAAAAATGTACCCCAAATGAGCACAAATCCATTGTTTTTATAGGCCTCAATAGGTCAAGAGGGCCTTGCCGATTCTTCACGTCCACTGATCACGCGCCGGTTAATCACCCAAAATTGGGGGGGGGGGGTAGGTCAATTATTACTTTGATTGGAATTGGATCCACAAAAATAGGTAGTCGCCATGAATGGTTGGCGGCAACATTTGTTTATCCACTTCCACTTTTAACACCTTGAGGTATCTGGAGTAGGGCCCCATGCCCTTGTTCAATCCTTCATGGATTTGCTTTTCCTTATCAGTTCTCTTTGAAATAGCACAGGCCTTCAAGATGCAGGTGTAGGTAACAGACTCTGGAAAGATTCCCTCCCTTCTCATAGGATCATAGCACTGAATGATTTGCCACTTTACCCACATTCACAATCTGAAAATGAGCACAGTGTATGATACGACATCCCGAACCTCGGAGTCAATTTGCAGCTCTCAGCTTCCTTCCTTACAACATCAAGCACGGAATCGATCAGCTCGGCCCCTCCCGTATAGTGGCCCTTGACCCAATTGTTTCCAGCTCCACTTCTGACACTATTCATGGTCCCAGGTTCCAGATCCATTAGGACTGCCTGTGGAACATAGCGACCACCACTACCCTCATTGCAATCGACATTGATTCTTTGAAATTGCAAATCGGAATCGCCACCATATCTTCCGTGGGGTCAATGCCATGCTCATCGCATATCACTTCCCAAAACTTCGGGCCCATCTGGTTACCACATTGTCCACCTTGTGTGTGTGTGAGTGTGAGGGGGGGGTGTGTGTATGTCGCATGGGTGTGTGTGTGATTGTGTGAGGGTGTGGTGCATGTGTGTGTGAGAATGTGTGTGTGTGAGTGTGTGTGTGTGAGTGCGTATGTGCGGATATGTGTGTATGTGTATATGTGTGGTTGCGCATGTGTGTGTGTGTGAGAGTGAGTATATGTGTATGTATATGTGAGTGATTATGTGTGCATGTATGTGTGTGAATGTGCGCATGTGCATGTGCTGCATATGTGTGTGTGCTGCCTGTGTGTGCAGGCGCAAGTGGGGGGGGGGGGCTTGCGGGGAAGGTGGCGGGGAGTGGGGGGAATGGCGGGGGTGAGCGGGGGGCCGGGGTGAGGGGCCTGCGGGGGGGATGGCGGCGGGAGTGAGGGGGCCTGCGGGGGGGGGGGGGGAAGGCGGGGTTGGTGGCGGGAGTGAGGGGGCCTGCGGGGGGAAAGGCGGGGGTGGTGGCGGGGAGCGCGCGGGAATCCGCGGGGAGGGCTGCGGGGTGGTGGCGGGGAGGAGAGAGAGAGAGAGAGAGAGAGAGAGATGAGAGAGAGAGAGACGAGAGAGAGAAGAGAGAGAGAGAGAGAGAGAGAGAGAGAGAGAGGGAGGGGGGGCTTTGCGGGGAAGGTGGCGGGGAGTGGGGGGAATGGCGGGGCGTGAGCGGGGGGCGGGGGTGAGGGGCCTGCGGGGGGGGATGGCGGGGTTGGCGGCGGGAGTGAGGGGGCCTGCGAGGGGGGGAAGGCGGGGTTGGTGCGGGAGTAAGGCGGCCTGCTGGGGGAAAAGGCGGGGGTGGTGGCGGGGAGCGCGGGGGAATCTGCGGGGAGGGCTCCGGGGTGGTGGCGGGGAGGGGAGAGGAGTGAGAGAGGAGAGAGAGAGAGAGAGAGAGAGAGAGAGAGAGAGAGAGAGAGAGAGAGATGACGAGAGAGAGAGAGAAGAGAGAGAGAGAGAGAGAGAGAGAGACGAGAGACAGAGAGAGAGAGAGAGAGAGAGAGAGAGAGAGAGAGAGAGAGAGAGAGAGAGATTGTTAGAGAGAGAGAGAGAGCGAGAGAGAGAGAGAGGGGTACGTGAGGGGGCGGCTTTGCGGGGAAGGTGGCGGGGAGTGGGGGGAATGGCGGGGGTGAGCGGGGGGCGGGGGTGAGGAGACTGCGGGAGTGGGGGAAATGGCGGGGGTGAGCGGGGGGCGGTGGGTGACGAGCCTGCGGGGGGATGGCGGGGTTTGCGGCGGGAGTGAGGGGGCTGCGGGGGGGATGGCAGGGTTTGCGGCAGGAGTGAGGGGGCCTGCGAGGGGGGGAAGGCGGGGTTGGTGCGGGGATCGTGAGGGGGCCTGTGGGGGGGAAAGGCGGGGGGTGGTGGCGGGGAGCACGGGGGAATCCGCGGGGAGGGCTGCGGGGTAGGTGGCGGGGAGGAGAGAGAGAGAGAGAGAGAGAGAGAGAGAGAGAGAGAGAGAGAGAGAGAGAGAGAGAGAGAGAGAGAGAGAGAGAGAGAGAGAGAGAGAGAGAGAGAGAGAGAGAGAGAGAGAGAGAGAGAGAGAGAGAGAGAGAGAGAGAGAGAGAGAGAGAGAGATTGTTAGAGAGAGAGAGAGAGGGGGTACGTGAGGGGGGGGCTTTGCGGGGAAGGTGGCCGGGAGTGGGGGGAATGGCGGGGGTGAGCGGGGGGGCGGGGGTGAGGGGCCTGCGGGGGGATGGCGGGGTTGGCGGCGGGAGTGAGGGGGCCTGCAGGGGGGAAGGCGGGGTTGGTGGCGGGAGTGAGGGGGCCTGCGGGGGGGAAAGGCGGGGGTGGTGGCAGGGAGCACGGGGGAATCCGTGGGGAGGGCTGTGGGGTGGTGGCGGGGAGGAGAGAGAGAGAGAGAGAGAGAGAGAGAGAGAGAGAGAGAGAGAGAGAGAGAGAGAGAGAGAGAGAGAGAGAGAGAGGAGAGAGAGAGAGAGATTGTTAGAGAGAGAGAGAGAGGGGGTACGTGAGGGGGGGGCTTTGCGGGGAAGGTGGCCGGGAGTGGGGGGAATGGCGGGGGTGAGCGGGGGGCGGGGGTGAGGGGCCTGCGGGTGATGGCGGGGTTGGCGGCGTGAGTGAGGGGGCCTGCAGGGGGGAAGGCGGGGTTGGTGGCGGGAGTGAGGGGGCCTGCGGGGGGGAAAGGCGGGGGTGTGGGGGGGAGCGCGGGGGAATCCGTGGGGAGGGCTGTGGGGTGGTGGCGGGGAGGAGAGAGAGAGAGAGAGAGAGAGAGAGAGAGAGAGAGAGAGAGAGAGAGAGAGAGAGAGAGAGAGAGAGAGAGAGAGAGAGAGAGAGAGAGAGAGAGA
>MU261821.1:52500-88089 GCA_020310875.1 Ceratopteris richardii | reverse complement strand
TCTAATCTACCTTGATCGAGGTAGCTACTGGATATAGTTTCCTTGCAATTTGACTATTTACCTGTATTTTGAACTTTAGAATTTAACTGTAGGCGTAGTTTTTTAAGGTTCTTCTACTCTTTAAACGGGAAAGGAGAAAATTCTCTTGCTATATCGGATGATACAACTCTAATATGTTTAGTTTTTTTGGGTCATTTGAATGAAACTTGTCACTTTTAATCCTAACATGCATCTCCATATTCTTTGTGAGCTTGCATGGTGCTTTTGGGGTGGTCTTAGTCTTGGCACCATTTTGATACATTTTTCTTCTCTGTTGTTGGTCATAGTGACTTCTCTCATCATATTATTTTTATCTCAATATTTATGTAAAAGATATGTGGACTTGATTGGGCCACTTCTTGTTTTGACGATATGATGTTTGATAATGCCACTTGAAGTAAGTAAACCCCTCATAGACATTATTTTTGTGCATCTATGAGAACAATGGAAATCACCTTCATGGAATAGGGGAAGGATCAAGCCTTCTGGTGAGTGAGACAATGAAACTAGACTAAGATATATAAAGAGACTCTTCATCCCAACAACACCAATACAAACTTTCTTCTCCTAGTCAAGTTTATCATGTTTACAAATACCCTTTCCCTTAAATTCCAATTGCAGTTAAGTCTCTTATCCTTAGTGAGAAAATATCAAGTTCAAGTCTTTTCGAGGGAAAAAAACTACAATAGTGCTAGATACACGGCCTATAACATCTCGGGATATTACCAAGGGAACTAAACCATTGCGGTAAACCTTAGTGACCATGAATCTCCCATATGTGCTAATGTATTACCAAGTTCTATAAATAGTTTGTACCATTTAAGTGGTCTTTCTCAAGAAACATAACCAAAAAAATTATTACCTAAATTATAAGGTAAGTCATCAAGATGTTCAAGGAATCCAAAATACCTAGGTGCTAAAGCACTTATGAAAGGAACGGGCTTGTATGCTTGACACATACCACCACAAAAATATACTTTCTCATTCTGAAAGTATGAAATGGTGGCTCTAGGCTCTTAGAAAGGGTGATTAACCGTATCAACACCTTATAAATATTGATCCCTAATGAGTCTGAATGAAACTCAATAAAAGCACGATGTAAAGAATCTTTAAGCTTTGGAAATGGACTCCACCTTCCAACCTTTTTGGCATGTAAGATTTGGAAGAGAAAAAAAAGTCTCGGATGGATGTATGATGAAAGATCCCAATTAGCTACCTGCCACTCTCCTCCCAACCTTAAATAGCCCTTGCCCTTGGACTATATCTAAAGTCTTCTCTAAGGTCCAAACACTCCTCATATGGCCACTCTGAGGAGATGGAATAACCTCGAAGATCCGTGCTAGAGCCTTGGCTCCCCCGAGCTCTAGTCCTTGACCTGGCTAGGGTCCTTGACCAAATGCAGGTAGACCAATGGTAGACCATGGAGGTCTAAATAAATCTAAAACTCTCTCCTACTTCCAGAGATCATTGTCCTTAGTCATCAAGGAAGGAAAGTGTTTTCGAATCAGATCTTTTGATTCCTAGGTAGCATATGTGAGTGGAAGGCTAGTCCATGCTACTAAATACTCTCGTATGGAGCGATTCCTTAACGTTTGCTCCCTCTTATCAAGAATGTGAAATGGAACATCTGGCTGAGATGCTCTATTTTCTAAAGGAACTAAACCATCTACATGATTCTCATCTCAAGAAATGTAATGGTCTCAACTTTCTAACATGGAAAAACAGGGTGAATTTTGCAATTACTTGGGAATTTCAATTTATAGCAACATCACTAATCTTCTTGATTACTATCCAAGGTCCACAAAATCATGGGGATGACTTGGGTTTCTGACCCACTTTTAATGATGAACCAAGTGGAACCTGTAAAAAACACATGATCGCCCATACATCATGTATGTTCATCTAACATTTTGCATATTTATTATAGGAGTTGGCAGTGGGTCATCCTCCAATGTGAACCGAAAAAAGCTTATGGATATGGTCATGGATTCGCTACACTGTTGTAGGACTTAGAGGGACGCAGTGCAATCATTTCATGGGAGAATCTATGATTAGGTAAACTTATAGCTTGGTTTCGTATTTTTAGTTGTTGTTTATAAATGTCATGTCAATTTGTCTACTTCTACACATATGCTTTGTTGTAGTATTGTAGGTGTAAATGTTTTGATCCCCTTGCGTATATGTATGGTAGTGCTTTGCCACAATTTTGTATTATACTCCTATGTGGCAATGATGTACCATAATTTTTTATTCGATTCCTATATGGAAGTGCTTCGTCACATTTCCACAATTCTATATTACACTCCTATGTGGCAATGATGTACCATAATTTTGTATTTGATTCCTATATGGAAGTGCTTTGTGACATTTTGTATTCGGTTCCTATATGGAAGTGCTTTGTCACACATCTTGTACATCCTTCATTTACAGAATATACAACTTTTGTACATGATTCATGGTTCATTTCTTCTCATATAAAATCATATTTTGGTTGCCATTAGAGTACATAACAAATGTACTCGGTTTAGAGTTGGGCACAATGTACTGTCTTTTGCTAAACAACATCATGCTATAGCGAAAAACAACACACTCTGCCAAAAAAAAATTGTGCAGATATGGTCGTCGGTATGGGCATCGTACACCGAGTAGAGTTGTCGGTATGGGCATCGGTACACCCAATATAGGCATCGGTACACCCAATATAGGCATCGGTATGGATGTCGATATAAGCATCGGTATTACCGGCGCTCATACCAACGTCCATACCAATGCGCATACCAGTGCCTATACCAACGAGTATACAAGCATTATGTTTTTGATGCGCATAACGACTGCGATACCGACATTGAAGAAAAATTAGGCCTGCTCATTTTCCTTGGTAACATCCTTTGTATACCCTTGATGTGTTGTAGTGTTGGTTCTTTGATAGTGGTGCTTCAAAGCACATAACATCATGCAAAAGATTTTTTTCATCTTTGAAAGATGCACCCAAAGGAGGACATGTGGTGTGTGCAAAGAATGCATCTTATCCTATCATTGGAGTAGGGGAAATTGAGCTTACGTCTACAAATGGAGGTGTGATTCTCTTGAAAAATGCATTGTATATACCCGGTATCAAGAAGAACTCAATTTTAGTTCCATTGATTGCCAAAGTTGAACTTCATGTGCACTTTGTTGATGATAAGCGTATGGGGTCATGATTTCAGCAATGGAGATATTATTGTGATGTCTGATACATTATGTAATGGTTTGTATCACATGGATACATACAAGAGGGCTGTCTTGAATGCCTAGTTGCTCATACTTCTTCCATGGATGAAATGGAGCTTTGGCATGTTTAGTTTGCTTTACTTGCAAAAAGAAGAACATGGTTATTGGTTTGCCAACACTTGATTCCATTGAAAAGCATGCATGTGAAGGCTACATTCTTCAAAAAATGCATTGTGCTTTGTAGAGGAGGTACTGGGGTATCCACTTTTATCAAAAGTAGAGAATAAAGGTTAAACACATCCAGTACGTTGCCTACTCAAGGGGGTTCTCTTTAGGGAAGTATACCCTTTAACATTTCTGTGAGCAGACAGAGGAATTGTACATACTGTAGAAATATTAATCAACAAATGACTACAAAAGACCATATATTTCTTGATTCGAATCAGATGATTACAAGGTTGGGCAGAGTGATGCTCAAATGTGCAAGCTTAGGGCTAACATGCCACCCTAAAAGTGAATAACCTCAATGCAATGGAGTCTTCCCATCAGCTTAAGGGGCCAATTATATGCAGATTAACCCAGAACAATACAAATGGCAAAGAATTTCTCAAGAGAATAGAGCTTAACAGCAACACTGACTCACAGAAAAGAAAATCCAAGCCACTTTCTTACACTATAGTGCTCATAGCCCTCCACTGAGAAGCCTACCCTCTGTATCCACACTACAGAGTAGCTCCTACAATAAGCTTGAACCACAAAGTGCAAGAGAGGTCTTCTGCAGGTACGCGTATCTCAACCCATGTATCTCTAAAATTGTACTAAAACATGTACCCCCAGATAGCACAAATCCATTGTTTTTTATAGGCCCCAATAGGCCAAGAGGGCCTTGCCGATTTCTCACGTCCACTGATCACGCCGGTTCAATGCCAAAATTGGAGGGGTAGGTCAATTATTCCTTTGATTTGAATTAGATCCACAAAATAGGTAGTCGCCGTGAATGGTTGGTGGCAACAATTACCTTTTACCTTTTCACACCCAAAGAGCTTCCAATCCAGATTTACTCAATTGTGTACACAAAAGCTTGTTGTTTTTTAGTAGTTCCCTTCTTGAAGATTGATGACGGCCATGCTAGCATCCACTGGTTCGTCTGTACCATAGATATAGCCTCCTCATTTGTAATTACATCCCATAGTCCGTCACTTGCAATCACCAAAAATTCAACATCCTCGATTATTTTTTCCTCCTTCTTTTCCTTGTGTGATAGTGCAACCATAGACTTCGGCATCAATTAGACCTCCAAACTTCGTATATCCCTTCTTCGATCGCCCTATGTGTAAGCATATGTATGGGTGTGTGTGTATGTAGGTGTGCGTGTGTGTGGGTGTGTGCGTGTATGTGCTGGTGCATGTGTGTATGTGTGTGGAGATGTGTGTGTGTGCCGGTGTGTGTGTGTGTGCATGTGTGATTGACTGTGTGTGTGTGTGTGCCGGCGGGGGAAGATGGAAAGGGATGGGGAGGGAGTTGCTGGCGGGGGGGAGATGGAGGGGGAGGGGGAGGGAGCTGCTGGCGGGGAGAGATGGAGGGGGATGGGGAGGGGGCTGCCGCGGGGGGAGATGGAGGGGGAATGGGGGAGGGAGCTGCTGGCGGGGGGAGATGGAGGGGGATGGGGGAGGGAGCTGCTGGCGGGGGGAGATGGAGGGGGATGGGGAGGGAGCTGCTGGCGGGGGGAGATGGAGGGGGATGGGGAGGGAGCTGTTGGCGGGGGGAGATGGAGGGGGATGGGGAGGGAGCTACTGGCAGGGGGAGATGGAGGGGGAGGGGGAGGGAAAGGAGAGAGAGAGAGAGAGAGAGAGAGAGAGAGAGAGAGAGAGAGAGAGAGAGAACGAGAGAGAGAAAGAGAAACGAAGGTGGCAATGAAAATGAAAGCAACACTGCCCGGAACACCAATATGTCTATGAAAATGGGAACGGAACACTCCCTGAAGCTGCATCCCAAAGCATCTGAGAGCTCTCCTCTCAATCTCTTTCTCTTCTATCTTCTTCAAACTTCATGCTCAGAGTGCTAGTGGGTTCTGACCTCTATGCTTGGGGCCCAGTGCTCACATGCCACAAAGGGAAAAGAGAAGGGGTACTACAGACCCCCACATCAAGCTTTTGCACCATCCCTAGTGCAATTTCTCCCTTATTTTATTTATTTCAATGAGATCTAATTATTCTGCAATTACTGAAAAGAAACACGGTATATACACTGGAGTACTTTCATTTTGACTTAATTCAGATACTTCTTCACCCTGGAGATGTTGACCAGAGGAATCCTTATACCCTGCAGATCTTCCAGATGCACCGCGCCATGTGGCAATACCTTTATTACCTTATAAGGTCCTATCCACTTGGGTGCCAATTTCGTTTGAATTGGTGGAACCTGATGCACTAAAACCATAGACCCTTCCTGAACTTCATTGGATCTCAAATACCTCTCATGCAATCTCTTGCGCTCTTCTTGTGTCACCAGCAGTTTCTGCATTGCCCCTTCTCTGTACTCTTCTAATGCCACCAATCTCTGAATGGGGGGTTCAATTCCAATGGTTTTGATTCCTATTTCCTTCTTGATAATAAACTCAAATGGTGCCAATGCCTCTTTCCCATATACTAATCGGAATGGAGTCTCGCCTGTGGTTCCTCTCTTCGTGGTCCTGAAAGCCCAAATTGCACCAATCAATGCTTGTGGCCAGGATCTTTGGTGATCAAAAGATAATTTGCAAAGCAATCCAATCAAGATCTTATTGGAACTCTCTGCTTGGCCATTTGCCCTTGGATAGTAGGCACAAGATTTTTTATGGAAGATTTTGTACCTCTCAAATATAAGCTGAAGCAATTGATTTACAAAATGTGCACCCCTGTCACTAGTAATTTCCAGTGGGCAACCAAATCTTGAGAAAATACGTTTATACACAAATTTAGCTACTGTTAAAGCCGTGCAATCCACAGTAGCTTTAGCCTCTATCCATTTAGTGGCATAACATGTGGCCATCAAAATATATTTTTTACCTCCAGGTTGACCAGTTGGACTAATTGGTCCTATGAAATCAAGACCCCATCGTTCAAATGGAAGCCATCCGGTAGATATGACTAATGGTTAGAAATTCAATCTCGTTGGCGCGGGAGCACACCTCTGGCAGATGTGGCATTCTTTAGCAAACTTGATTGCATCCTTGAAAATATGAGGCCACCATAGACCTTTGTGGATGATTTGATGATCCAATTCTTCCCCCTTCAGGTGTCCTTCATTATGTGCAGCTTCTAGCAAAAGAGTTACCCTCCTCGGGATAGACACACCTTCTCAATATATCATCTTGACAGTATTTATACAAATTTCCATTTACAAGAGAATATGCTTTGGTTTTCAGGAGCAATCTTCTCTTTCTACAGGTGTCAAGTGTTCTGGGATCTTTCCAGTAGTAAGAACATGAAGAATCTCATCATACCCACCCGTCTGAATTGCAACAAGGAAAAGATTGCTATCCACCAGTTCATCATTAATACATGTTGCCTTTTCACTCATTGCAGTCCTGGACACTTGATCTGCCATGTAGTGCTCTTTTCCTGGCTTAATATGAATATCAAAATTACATTCTTGAAATAGGAGTAGCCATCTCCAAATCCTTCCAGCTACTTTAGGCTTGTTTATCAAATACTTTAAGGGCTGATGATCAGAGATAACAATGAAATGTACACCAAGGAGATAATGTCGAAACTTCTAAAGAGCAAATACGATAGCCAAACCTTCTCTTTCCGTTGTACTGTAATTTCTTTCAGCTTGGTTGAGTAGTCTGCTGGCATAAGAGATAGGTCTATCAACCTTGTGTGATGATGGTTAAGCTAGAACTGCACCAACAGCATGAAGACTAGCATCTGTATGCACATGAAATTCTAATGACCAATTAGGAACACTTAAAAGTGGAGCAGTACATAGCCTCAATTTTAGTTCACAAAATGCTTTGTCAGCTTCAGCACTCCATGAGAAAGGGATCTTTTTACTGGTAAGCCTTGACAAGGGCTTAGCAATTTCTGAATACATCCTAATGAATCTTCTATGATACCCTTCATGGCCCAAGAAACTTTGCACTTCCTTTGGGCTTTGGGGAATTGGCATGGAAAGGATAGCTGTAACCTTTGCAGGGTCAACAGTTATACCTTCAGCAGATACTATGTGACCAAGAAGAGTACCCTTGGTGACCAAAAAGTGACATTTATCAGGATTTAATTTCAAACCTGTTTTAAGACATTGCTCAAAAATTTCATTTAGATTTTACAAATGGTCATGGAAATCTTGAACTGCCGCTCTTTTATCTGTACCTGAAAATACTGAAAAGTCATCCATGAAAATGCGTAAAAAAGTTGTTAACCATTTGCCCAATATCAGATACATCGTTCTGTTAAATGAAGCTGGTGCATTCTTCAAACCAAAAGCCATGCGAGTATAGACATAAGTGCCCCAGGGAGTAACAAAGGCTGTTTTGTCCCTATCATCAGGATGAATTACTATCTGATTGTAGCCACTAAAACCATCCAAGAAACTATACAAAGTGTGACCTGCTACTTCCTCAAGTACTTGCTCTATGAAGGGCTGAGGAAATCCATCTTGAACAGTCACTTTATTCAAAGCATGGAAATCAACACATACTCTTATTTTTCCACTATTTTTCTTGGGTACAATGACCATTGAAGAAAGCCACCTGGAATGTTCTACTGGCACAATTATACCTGCTTCTTCTAGTTTTGTAATCTCTCCTTTACCGCCTGTGCATATTTTGGATTGAGTTGATATGGCCTACTTCTTGCAGGCGCGGCTCCCTCAATTAAGGGTATCCGATGTAACCCAAGCTCTTCTGGTATCCCTGTTAGATCTTTGTAGGACCATGCAAAGACACTTTTATAGGTAAAAAGCAAAGAAGTTACCTTCTGTAGTAAGGGAGGATAATGCCACAAACAGGATGCCAAATGGACTACTTGAGGGTTCTCTTCATCCCCTAAATTGACTTCTTGAACCAATGTTTCAGGACTACTCTTGCTTGAGAAATCATCTCCACTATAAGCAGGAGTAGATTTAATTTATATTCTGCAACATGTTCTTCCATCCATCCTTGAGGTATATCTGCAAAAGGAAGATCTTCTATGCTCTTGGGTTCATAACCTTCCACCTCTGATACTTTTATATTGCTTGCCCCTTCAAAGCTTGTATTTTCGTACAATTGCTTATTCTCCAACACCTTGTGATCTTCATTGCCCTTTTCTCTAATTACCTTATCTGCAATTTCCTCCTCAATTTCATTGATCTCCACTGTACAACAATCTGCACTTCCCATCATCCAATTTAACAATGTATCGTCTTCCTAGGGTAGAGAGGGCATTACCTGAGTGTCCACAGTATAGCCAGTAGTTTTCCCTGAGTCAACTCCTTCCTCCAAGTGTAATTGCAGTTGGCTATTGGTGCTTGTTGAAATCCATAATTTGTTTTTCCCCCAATCTTGCAAAGCTTTTGCTTGCCTCAACCAAGGCCTCCCCACGAGCAAAGGATAGGAAGTCTCCTATGGAAGTGCAATAACAACAAAATCCAACACAAAGTGGCAACCGTGTACTATCATCAGTACCTTTTCAATAATGCCAAGTGGCGCAATCCGATGTTGATCTGCTAATGTAACCGTGAATGGTGCCGATTTGGTGGGGTTCAATTTCAGCTTCTTCATTGTAAAATCTGGCATCAAATTGATACCAGAGCCTCCATCTATGATCACACCTGTGAGAGCTTCATCTTTTATACAAACAGATAATCTTGAGCTTTGGTAGTCTGCTAAGGGTGCAGGGGGAAAATCAACCATGAAACCATCTATACTAGGTAATTGGACCAAGTGAGCAGAGTGTATAATTTTTAATAAATCACTTCTTATTTCTGAATCCATCTTTATAAGTTCATATAGACTAACCTTGTGATGAATACCTTTCAAGATCTGTTCAATGTTTACCTCCTGAGTGTTTTCTTGCAGATTTGTTGGTTGGCCCTTTAGAGAAGTAGTCATCTTATCATAAGCTCCTTCAATTTCTGCTTGGTCCTTCCATCCAGACTTCTTTTCTTCCTCTTTAATCCTGAAATCCTTGTTGTTCCTCCCTATGAAATCCTTGTTGTTCCTCCCTAAGGATTGTTGCTGCTTGCCTAGCTCTGGTCATCATGGGCATTGCAGAGGATAAAACGGCATAAGACTGGGTGGTTTTCCTTTCTTCATGTGGAGAGACTGCAATCATGTGGATTGGAGCAGGACGACCTCTTGGGCAATCTTTGGTATAATGATCCTTGGCCTCTGGACAATGTTGACAAGGAGGTGCATCTTCTGGGAGGGAACACCTATTTTGCATGTGGCCATATTCACCACAACGATAGCACATCAAGGGTCTATTATATCTAGGCTTTGCAGGCCGATTCTCCTCTCTATTCGATCTATTTGAAGTACTAGCATAATATGAATCCAAATTTTGAGGGTTACCTCTCTGCTGTGTACCCTTGAGGTAATAGCAATCTCTGGCTTCATGACCATCTTTTCCACAAAATTGACACCTTACCTTAATAGGGCAATTAGCATTGGAATGTCCATTATTGTTACAGATTGTACACCAAATTTGTCTCCTTATATCCTGAGTGGTCTTAAAATCTTCTAACTCTCGGCGAAGTTGAGCTACTTCATCATCAGTGCGACGCAGTGGTGGCAAGACCTTCTCTTCTTGTTGATTTTGTTGCATCTTCAATGCTTCCAGTTCCCTCCTTAGTTGCTCAATAAGATCCAGATCGGCAGCATACTTTTGTTGTGTATCCCCCTCAAAATGTTGCCTTGCTTCTTCAATGCGTGATGCTGCTGCAACAAAATCATTGAGGGTCGCATCCAATCTAAGAGATTCACGAAGCTTCTGCTCAGATGACCTGGGCAGAGCCTTTTCTATCCACTTTTTAACCAAAAGTCACCTGGAGCATGTGGCAGACGTGCAACAAGTGCTTTTGTTCTAGTGTGAAGTTCATGAAAGGATTCACCTGGTCTTAGCTTCAAATTCTCTAGCTGATCTAGAGCTCTTTCGGAGGAATCACTTGGTCTGAATGTTTGTGAGAAAGCAGCCTTCAGAGCCTCCCAAGTAATAAAATGGCCATCTGCGTATTGGCTATACCATTATCTACAAGACCCTCCAATGTGGATGGAAAAAGTGCCAACATTGCATCCTCTCTATTCTGCACACCTCGTCCACGGCATAAAGAGATGAATCTCCTCACATGATCATCAGCATCCTCATAAGCTTATCCCTTGAAGGTAGGGAATTTGATGTTTAATCTGGAGAGTAAATGAGAGAGATCCTCCATTTGTACTGGTGTTTCTTCGGACGTATCTGAGGAGAAGTCTAGAAGTCTCCTATACCTTTCTTTTGACAATGGTGTCGCACCCAAATCAATAGATAAATTTAGGGAAGGCAGAGGGGAGGTAGACTCACTAGCCGTGGTTATTGCTAACTTGTTAAGGCTCCTCCGAACACGAAGAGACTCCTTATCTACCCGTGTATGGGTCGTTGTACCTACTTGCAAATGTTAATAGGGCAAAATACTTCTCACAAAAATGCAAGTGTCCGGACCGTGCGTGCCAAACTCTTGTACATCCTTCATTTATAGAATATACAAATTTTTGTACATGATTCATGGTTCATTTCTTCTCATATAAAATCATATTTTGGTTGCCATTAGAGTACATAACAAATGTACTCGGTTTAGAGTTGGGCACAATGTACTGTCTTTTGCTAAACAACATCATGCTATAGCAAAAGACAACACACTCTGCCAAGAAAAATTGTGCAGATATGGTCGTCGGTATGGGCATCGGTACACCGAGCAGAGTTGTCGGTATGGGCATCGGTACACCCAATATAGGCATCGGTATGGATGTCAATATAAGCATCGGTATTACCGGCGCTCATACCAACGTCCATACCAATGCGCATACCAGAGCCCATACCAACGAGTATACCGGCATTATGTTTTTGATGCGCATAATGACTGCGATACCGACATTGAAGAAAAATTAGGCCCGCTTATTTTCCTCGGTAACATCCTTTGTATACCCTCGATGTGTTGTAGTGTTGGTTCTTTGATAGTGGTGCTTCAAAGCACATAACATCATGCAAAAGATTTTTTTCATCTTTGAAAGATGCACCCAAAGGAGGACATGTGGTGTGTGCAAAGAATGCATCTTATCCTATCATTGGAGTAGGGGAAATTGAGCTTACGTCTACAAATGGAGGTGTGATTCTCTTGAAAAATGCATTGTATATACCCGGTATCAAGAAGAACTTAATTTTAGTTCCATTGATTGCCAAAGTTGAACTTCATGTGCACTTTGTTGATGATAAGCGTATGGGTCATGATTTCAGCAATGGAGATATTATTGTGATGTCTGATACATTATGTAATGGTTTGTATCACATGGATACATACAAGACGGCTGTCTTGAATGCCTGGTTGCTCATACTTCTTCCATGGATGAAATGGAGCTTTGGCATGTTTAGTTTTCTTTACTTGCAAAAGAAGAACATGGTATTGGGTTTTCCAACACTTGATTCCATTGAAAAGCATACATGTGAAGGCTACATTCTTCAAAAAATGCATTGTGCTTTGCAGAGGAGGTACTGGGATATCCACTTTTATCAAAAGTAGAGAAATAAAGGTTAAACACATCTAGTACGTCGCCTACTCAAGGGGGTTCTCTTTAGGGAAGTATACCCTTTAACATTTCTCTGAGTAGACAGAGGAATTGTACATACTCTAGAAATATTAATCAACAAATGACTACAGAAGACCATATATTTCTTGATTCGAATCAGATGATTACAAGGTTGGGCAGAGTGATGCTCAAATGTGCAAGCTTAGGGCTAACATGCCACCCTAAAAGTGAATAACCTCAATGCAACAGAGTCTTCCATCAGCTTAAGGGGCCAAATTATATGCAGATTAACCCAGAACAATACAAATGGCAAAGAATTTCTCAAGAGAATAGAGCTTAACAGCAACATTGACTCACAGAAAAGAAAAATCCAAGCCACTTTCTTACACTATAGTGCTCATAGCCCTCCACTGAGAAGCCTACCCTGTGTATCCACACTATAGAGTAGCTCCTACAATAGGCTTGAAACCACAAAGTGCAAGAGAGGTCCTTCTGCATGTACGCGTATCTGAACCAATGTATCTCTAAAATTGTACTAAAACATGTACCTCCAGATAGCACAAATCCATTGTTTTTTATAGGCCCCAATAGGCCAAGAGGGCCTTACCGATTTCTCACGTCCACTGATCACGCCGGTTCAATGCCCAAAATTGGAGGGGTAGGTCAATTATTCCTTTGATTTGAATTAGATCCACAAAATAGGTAGTCGCCGTAAATGGTTGGTGGCAACAATTACCTTTTACCTTTTCACACCCAAAGAGCTTCCAGTCCAGATTTACTCAATTGTGTACACAAAAGCTTGCTGTTTTTAGTAGTTCCCTTCTTGAAGATTGATGACGGCCATGCTAGCATCACTGGTTCGTCCGTACCATAGATATAGCTGCCTCATTTGTAATTACATCCCATAGTCCGTCACTTGCAATCACCAAAAATTCAACATGCTCGATTATTTTTCCTCCTTCTTTTCCTTGTGTGATAGTGCAACCATAGACTTCGGCATCAATTAGACCTCCAAACTTCGTATATCCCTTCTCCGATCGCCCTATGTGTAAGCATATGTATGGGTGTGTGTGTATGTAGGGTGTGCGTGTGTGTGGGGTGTGTGCGTGTATGTGATGGTGCATGTGTGTATGTGTGTGGAGATGTGTGTGTGTGTCGGTGTGTGTGTGTGTGCATGTGTGAGTGAGTGTGTGTGTGTGTGTGCCGGCGGGGGAGATGGAGGGGGATGGGGAGGGAGTTGCTCGCGGGGGGGGAATGGAAGGGGAGGGGGAGGGAGCTGCTGGCGTGGAGAGATGGAGGGGGATGGGGAGGGGGCTGCCGCGGGGGCAGATGGAGGGGGATGGGGGAGGGAGCTGCTGGCGGGGGGAGATGGAGGGGGATGGGGGAGGGAGCTGCTGGCGGGGGGGAGATGGAGGGGGAGGGGAGGGAAAGGAGAGAGAGAGAGAGAGAGAGAGAGAGAGAGAGAGAGAGAGAGAGAGAGAGAGAGAGAGAGAGAGAGAGAGAGAGAGAGAGAAAGAAAACTTACGTGGCAATGAAAATGAAAGCAACACTGCCCGAACACCAATATGTCTATGAAAATGGAACGGAACACTCCCTAAAGCTACATCCCAAAGCATCTGAGAGCTCTCCTCTCAATCTCTTTCTCTTCTATCTTCTTCAAACTTCATGCTCAGAGTGCCAGTGGGTTCTGACCTCTGTGCTTGGGGCCCACTGCTCGCATGCCACAAGGGAAAGAGAGAAGGGGTACTACATGCTTCTTTTCCAAAAGATAGTCATACACACACTTCAAGCAAATTGCAACTTGTTCATAGTGATAAAAACCATAAGCACTTGATTGCTCTTGGCTTCACATGTAGTCCAATTGAAACAACACTCTATGTACGAAAAAAATGGGGCTAATCTTGATGACATACTTTTGAGTGGGTCATGTGATGCAAATTTTGACATTCTTATGATGTTTTTGCAGCATACTTTTGATGTCACTTATCTTGGTCTTTTGAGCTACTATCTTGGCATCCAATTTGTATCCGTTGAGGGGGGAATTGTTATGCATCAAGCAAGGTATGTTGAAAAAACTACTTTAGAGTTTTAACTTTGAGGATCAGAAGCCAGTTTCCACACTAGTTGAGAAATGATTTAGGTTCTGAGTTGAGGATTTTAGTGATGCATTTGACACTTTCCTTTATAAGCAAATCATGGGATGTCTTAAATATGCATACAACTCAAGGCCGGATAAATAGTATGCAGTTTCCTAGTTGAGCCGATTCATGCATAGCCCTTGCACAAAGCATTGGCATGCGCTGAAAGGTGTGTTTAGATATCTCAGAGGCACTTTCAGCTTAGGTCTCTTTTATGGAAGAGATATTCAACCATCCTTGCATGCTTTTAGAGATAGTGATTGGGTTGGTTGTAATGATACATGCGTGTCCACTAGTGGTAATTGCTTTTTCCTTGGAGACTCATGCATATCTTGGTTGAGTCAGAAGCACCCTCACTGGCAACATCGAGTTGTGAAGCTGAGTACATGGCATTTTTCAGAGCTATAGTGGAGTGTATATGGCTGAGATGCCTGTTGATGGAACTTTGCATGGAGATTGATGCTTGTATGTGTATTATCATTGATGGTGAGAGTTCTTTGGCTATTGCATGAAACCCAGTGTCTCAATATGCAGGGACCAAACATAATGAGGTACATTATTACTATGTGAGAGAGCACCTCATTTAGAAGATATTCATTTGGTATATGTGCCTACACAAGATAATGTAGCAAAAATATTCACCAAAGCTCTTCCACGGGAAATGTTTGAAAATTTCTGCAAAGCTTTGAGATTATTATCTTGTAGGGGGCTGATCTCTCACTCCTTGTATGTGTTCACATCATTCCCTCCATGGGGGGTTTGTTACACTTATGTGTTCCTTAAGTAGCTTTGATGTGAACCTATTCCCTATACAAGGGCACTTTTACTCTAGTGGTGGCTAGAGGTTTTTTCCCCATGTTACCACATACATGACTCACTTATATGTGGTGGTAATTTGTACTTAGCAATATAATTGAGCTCTTACTTTAGTTCAATTTATCATCAATAAGAGAGCTATTCCAGCCATCTTTCTTCTCTGTGTGTCTTGCTGCGTTTGTGCTCCTTGTGTGTGGGCTTCTAATGTGTCTCTTGCGTCTACACACACCCAGTAGTTCAAGGTCATAATTTTATACTTCACAAAGTTCACAAGCAAATTATACAAGGTAGAGATCCTTACAGTTGTAATGTTAATAAGAAATGCTTAGAAACAGAATTTGAAGGAATTGAGTTAGTATGCTTACACATTATTGGGCTATGTTTGAATATTATTCTACAAAGTTGTAAAGTAAAAGTTACACCATGATATTATGTCCATTTTGTATTACTCAAAAGATTGATGATCATTCATTTAGATTAAATATAACATCTAACTAGAACATACATAAATCTTTCATATTAGTTTACCAAGACCATTCAAAGGAACTTTACCATTCACATCCTTTTCTTGATGATCCTCATCTTTTTCGGAAGAAGATTTAGAAGTCTAATTCATGAGAGAATAATAGATCATCATGTAACCACTACACATATAGGTACTCAATATCATAGATATTTAGTAAAAAAAGCATTCTTTTTGAAGAAGGTCAATGGATCCATATTTCTTCATTAATGCCTCATTATGATCACTAAATTTCTACATATTATTCATAATCACAATAACGTAACTCCTCAAAGATACATTTTCATGCTTATACTTTTATGTGCACATGCTTATTTTTGTTCAATGATGGGATATGGGACCGGTCATCCATGTCTAATTTATATCTAAACAACTAAAATTAATATATTCTTTAACAACGGTACCATTACGACTTATGGAATGTTGAATTTTTTGTTTAATTTATTGAGTTAATAATGTCCTTTGTGTTTTGTTATAGTAGCTGAAGGTTCTTGAGTGCATGGATGGTGTAGAAAATTTGGATGTGTTTGAATACGAATAAGAGAAATTATATTTTTCATATATTTGTAAATAAAGACCCATGTTGATGGTTATTCCTGTAAGTTATAAAAATAGTTGTTTATGTAAGGATTAATATACATTGTAATTTTTATAAATAGGAAAATAATTCTCTTCGTAAAAGAAAGCAATGTTTTAATTTCACAACTACTTTCCGAAGCCCCCACCCTCATTGTATTCTCTATTTTGGGCATAGCAAAAAAAATTTTAACTACATGCACTCTATAAATGCATCGATTGAGTGCATGGGGGAGATTACACCTAATATTTTGCACTTCTTTGTCTACTCCGCAACTCTATTCTTGCATTAATTTTCATATTACATCATCTCTATATATACATTTCAAGCAGATCCTCTAACGCCAAAATTGACACCCAAATTTGGAAGGGCCAAACAGTTGCATTGATCAATCAATAATTAATGAGACTCTTTGAAGTCAGAGTGCTCCTCTCAACTCAAGGCTACACTTCACCATCAATCAACAACTTTTCATATGGGTCCTTACCTACTCTTAGTTGATCGGTCCTTCTTCATAAGATTGTTCTTACTTGCCCAAGAGGGATTGTGCATGGTTTCTTACATGGAGCTCTAGAGAATCCATCTAGGTTTTTGGGGTTTGTATAAATCTTTTTTTCAAGAACCCCTCTCTAATGTTCAATCTATCATGGATCAAAATTAGGAGGATTTGTTCTTGGAATCGAATCTTTATCTTTCTCTTTGGTATGTCCTCCCTACATGGTCTTTCGCCCAAACGAAGAAATCAAGAAAGTTGAAGGTCTCTTCAAAATATACTATCTCATTGGTTAAAAATTCACTTTTAGACTACCCCTTGAATTTTGCATAGTTATTGGAAAGATAATGGTTGTGCAAAGACGTTTCAAAAATATGTTTTGTTCGTAATGAAACATAATAAAATGGCTTTTTAGATTCTTGACATTCAGACATGGTAGATCATAAGAAATGTTATGAACCATACTCAAGTGGTTTTGGAGGTTGGTTGGAGCACCATGCAATCAACAAAGTACCCACTTTGGATTGAACATTTGGACTCTCCTTTTTACTCGTATCAATTCATTCTTAAACGTGTCCACTATCACATGATCTTTTGTAACAAAAGTTGTGTGGGGATCAAAGCATTTAGGAAGGCACAAAGAATGAATTCAATATATGGTGCCATCCACAATTATATGTGGAAATGATTTAACAAATGATCCTCCTAAGGTAATCATTGTTCTTGTCCTTAATATATCCATATAGCAAGATGTTGTCCTCAAGAACCTATCCAATGCTTGTTTTATAGTACTCCAAATGTTCATACAAAAAAAAGCCCTGAAAAAGTATGGAGAGAGAAATAAAAATCTTAAGACAACTAACATTAAAACACAACAGTGGTAAAACTAGAGAAAATCCACATTAAAGTGCCCTCACCTCCCTCATTTCGTGTAATTTGGAAGTAGAGAAGACATTTCCCATTGATTCTATCACTAAGAAGGATTCAAAAAAGAGTACCAATGTATTCGACATAGTTAAAAGGATAGAAACGGGGTATAAGAACCACAGAAAGCGTTTTCAAACAATAAAAAGGGACTATGTCTTCTCTAGAAAAACGAATAAAATGATTCGGATAAGAAATGAACACTTTTGGTTATCTATGTCGATACAATCAAGTGAAAGACCTAGTAGATTCATACCAATGGATGAGCACTCCTCTACTAAGGAGAATAACGTAGATAGGAAAATCTTTATCATTGAGTCAACAATCTAGCATACCCTTACCAAGAAGACTAAGAGTACAAAATATCTTTGGAGGTCGCGTTTATTGCTAATGAATATTCCAGAAAAAAAAATTCTAGAAATGGTTATGAAGAAGAAAAATTAGAACCAAAGGAGAGAAACTTTTGTCTTCTCAAAGAAAATTTCATGAAATTTATCTTATTCTATGATTGCATCCTACCTACCATCATATAGATTTCGGGACTCACCATGAACTATGGAGATCATAGCTACTTTTATATTCCCAACCCTTTCCACTCTTTAAAATTAATTAATTTAGCCACCTTTTACATGTTTGATCGTCAAGACTTTTATGTGCTAAGATGGCTCCAAGGAGTGTCTTTAGATATTTGGAAGATTGTAAAGTTTTTAGAGTTTTTGGGATAGCTTTCTCCCCTATCCACCTTTGGCGATTTAGCTAAAGACCTCAACCATCTCAATATTTAGAGATTACCAATACGCTAAACTTATGACTTCTTTAATGGTTCATACACCCACCCTATGGAAAGACGAATTTGAGTGTTCTTAGGACAAATTTCAATTATGTGTTGAAGATAAAAAAATGAAGCTCGGTTGAGTTTCGAGGCTTATTACTCTCCTATAAGGATGAGCTGCATTTAACTAAAGAAAACTTCACCTAAACAAAATATTGAAGATGAATTTTAATGCACTCTTTTAATATTTTGAGGATGAATTTTGGCACATTTAGAGAGCAATTTTAAGGTTATGCAAAACGAATTCTACCCATGAATTATGGCATAGCATGCATTTTGGAGAGCACAATTTTGGCACAAATTGTGTTGTTTGTATCAATTTAGAGGATGAAATTAAGAAGATGAATTGTGCTCCGCAATGGATTTTGAAGACGAGTTGTATTGAAGATTGATTTTGAAGAGGAATTCTCTGATCATGGTGGCTTGGACATATTTTGAATGATAGAGGAATTTTGGATCCTCCCTAGCGCATGATGGACAAATTAGCAAAAGATGAATTTAGAGGTTAGTTTGATAAATTTTAGCAGAGTATGGTGATGAATTCTTGATTAGCTATCTTGGACAATTTCCTTGAATAGAGGAAGCTCTCCAAAATGTAGAAGTCATTGAGAAGGGTGAATACGAGGTCCTCAATGGAAAATACTTATAGTCATGAACTGATCATTGGCAGCATGAGGCCTCCCATTCCTACCACACATGTGTGAGTCATGTAACCATTTTTTGGCTTCAATTCTTGTAACCATTTTTTTTTTGGCTTATAAAAAGCATTCAAGAGGAGCAAAAGAGTGCTTTGAAGGAGTTTGAAGTAGAAGAGCTACTGGAAGTATTTCAAACACACACAAGAAGCAAAGTAGATTTTACTAGTGAAGAAGGACATAAACATCATCTCTTGGATACATTTTGAAGGTTGGAGGTAAAGCTCTGTTTTATTCATTTTTTCTACAGCAAAGGGACGTAAGAGAGTGCATTAGAACTCATCATGTCAAGATACAACACTCAAAGTGAGAGCTTGGATAAGAATAATTATCATCCATGGAAGTTTAGGACGTCTAGTTATCTCTGCAGGAAAGGATTATGTGTCTCATGCTCGCATAGATGCAAGACCTAGATTAGGATAACGTCCAACTTCTCATCAACTAAGGAACTTTAGAGAGTGGAATGAAAAGGGATAGAGATTCATTTTCATACTATTTGGCCATATTATTAATGTGATAATTGGGCATATAAAAAGACTTAGATACTTCCATGAAAGTATGGGAAATTCTAGAGAGAATATACTCTCCTTCAACTAAATCTAGGGAAGATTCACCTAAAGAATAAGCTAGCAACTTAAGTAAAACCCCTAGCTAGAACATAAATGACTTGATTTTGAAAATAGCTGAAGATGACAGTGTCGCATACACCTTAATTGGACTAAGTGATGATGAGAAGTGGAAAGCTTTTAAAACATCTCTATATATCAGAGATACTCTTCTAGATGTTAAGCAGTTGGTGGGCTTGATGGTAACTAAGGAGATGAAAATTGGAGGCTGAAAGACAAAGGGAAAATGAAGCCCAAGGTTTTTATGAGGGCAAGGGTAGAGGAAGAGGAATGAATCGAGGGAGAGGATGAGGTATACAAGGTAGAGGATCAAACGGTGATTCTGACCAACAACAAGGATGCAAATACTCTTAATCAATAGGGAGAGGCAAATTCAAAGGTAGAGGAGGAAGGTTCATGAGAATAGAGGACAATCAAAGTTTAGAAAGGATGCTTCATTGTGGCAAGTATGGGCACCATGCGAAAGATTGTTGTGAAAGGGAGAAGATAAATTAAACTTACAAATGGGAAGGTTATTTTGCATATAATTCAGATGAGAATGATATCATGCTACCTATGATGCAGATCAGTGACTACAAGATACAAGGTTTAAATATATGGTACATCGATATTGAATGTAGAAATCACATGAGTTTGCATCAAGGATTCCTTCTCAAAACATGCAAGTTTCATCCTCCAAAGAAGATGTGGAAACAAGTAATGACACTCTTCATGCTATTACACATACAGGGGGATGCTATCTAGGAAGGTTCTCATAAATGCAAGTGCTTGAAAGATGTTTCATGTTGACACAATCACAAAGAGCTTAGTTTTTAGAGGGGATAATGGTTGATAGAGTATTGCATGTCATGTTCAGTCTTAAAGGATGCTTCGTAGAAAACCCTAAAGATTTTTATAAACTGATTTCCAAAGGGAAGAATGAAGGAAGACTGTATACATTGGAGGTGATCCTAACTTCAACCTCACAACTTACTTCATACTTGGAAACAAAAAGGTAGCCAAGCTAGACCTATGGCACAAAAGGAATGGACACATAAATACTTAGATTGAAGGACATGGAGAAGAAGATGTAAGTATTAGGGTTACCTAATCATCTATAATCATAATAGTAAGAATTGTGTGAAGCTTGTCAATTTAGAAATCAAACAAGATTACCATTAAACAAGAGCAATTATGTGAGCAATCATGCACTTGACATCATTCATAGAGATGTTTGGGGACAAACAAAGGAGAATTCCATTGGAGGTTATAGAGATTTTGTAACTTTTAGGGATGATTGTAGAAGGATTACTTGGATCTACTATATGAAGAAGAAATTGAATGTTTTCTATTATTTGAGGAAGTTCAAAGCTATGCTTGAAAGAGAGAATTTGACCATTACATTAATTTGATAATTTCAAATGGAGGGGGAGAATACTTTTTCCATGAGTTCTCTGATTTTCTAGAGACTAATCAGAGAAAGAATAGGTATATTGTAGAATGTGCCAAGGCAATGATGAATTAGATGGGTCCTTATTCGGTTGATGCACTAGCCACAAATATATACATCATGAAAAAATATCCCGCATCAGGTATACATGGTACCATATCTTATGAACTTTGGTACAATATCAATCCAAATGTTTCACATTTGAGAGTCTTTCATTGTACACGCTATCTATTAATTCCAAATGAATTAAGGACAAAGCTTGATGATAGATCCAAAATGGTGTGTCTAGTGGATGCATATGATCAGAAGGGTTATGGATGTTATAACCCCACAACAAAGGATTAAAAGTATCAAGGGATGTTAGAGTTCATAAGATCTACATTGTTATGCCACAAGTGTATCTATGCAAGGTAATCAAGGTTAAGAAAAGTTCTAAATAGATGAACTAGAGACATTGGTTCTTAGTGGTCCAAAAGATTCAAGTTCTGAACCATGATAGGGATAGGATTCATCCATCAATTGAATTAAGTGATGCAATTAGGAGTAACGTTACAGCCAAAATCACAAAAATAGAAGAAGATGAAGACCTATGGATTGAGCTCCTTATAGACCATCATGGAAAAAAGGGAGAGAGATGAAAGAAGAACAACAAAGAATATCCAAATCAATGGAATGATGTGATAACAAGCCTTAGTAGGGTACAATATGGAGTTGAAAGAATCACCTATGATTCATTTATGCCTAGATATTATGTTTATATGAGAAAATTTTTGAAGAACCTAGATGCTTTGAAGAAGCCAACACACACAAGGAATGGTAGAAGCTATGCAGAAGGAAAGTAGGGCCCTCGAAGACAACCAAACGTGGAATCTTGTACCAAGAAAAAGAGATATAAGGTAATTGGAAAAAAAAGTGGGTTTTTAAGGTTAAGAAACATTCAGCTAGTAGTATTGCTAGGTATAAAACTAGCTTGTAAATAAGGGATTTTATCATACATATTGAATAGAATATGAGGAGAACTTTAGCCCTCTCGCTAAGATAACTACTACGACAACTATCATTGCAATTATAGCAAGCAAGAATCGAAATATGTATGAACATTATGTGAATCATGCTTTCCTCAATGGAGAGGTAGAGGAATTTCTACATGGACAACCAATAGGGTTTGAACACAAAGTCAAGGACGGCTATGTTTACAAGTTGAAGAAAGCATTATATCCTCTCAAAAAAGCCCCAAGGGTAGGGAATCAAAGACTTAGAAAGTATCCAATCATCTGTGGATAGAATCAAAGAAAAGCAAATCCATCACTGTGTGTAGGTTAAAGAAGACATTATATGCTTTAAAGCAAGCACCATGGGTTTGGTATGAAAAGATACATGCCTATCTAATTGCACATGTTTTTTGAGAATAGTCCAACTAAAAGCACCTTATATGTTAAGCATGCTAATGATGTGCTTGTGATCATTGTTGTGCATGTTGATGACCTGATGCTCACAAGTCCTAATGAGAAGCATATTGCTGATTTCAAGGTTGATTTTCATGCCTCATTTGAGATAGCTTATTTACGACATTTGAATTATATTTTGACACATTACTCCTTTGTTTTGGCCTTGACGATTGTAGCATGCTACTGGATGCTTGATTTACTTATGCATTACTCAACGAGATATTTTCTCATAGTTGTGCATTGCCCATTTGTCAAGCATTGGTAGGCAGTTAAGCATATCTTTTGCTATTGAGTGGTACTTGGCTACTTGGTTTGTTTTATCCCAAGGGAAGATCACTCCAACCAAATTTGCATGCTTTTTCTAACTCTAATTGGACTGGCTGTTATGACAATCGTGTGTCCACTAGTGGCTTTCGCTTCATGCTTGGTAGCTCAATATCTTGGTTGAGCATGAAGCACCCTACTTTGGCCACTTCTAGCTATGAGGCTGAGTATAGGGTAGCTTTCATAGTGACTCTTAAGTGTGTGTAGCTCAGACTCCTTATTGATGATTTGGGTGTTGGTGAATCTTCTATGACCACCATCTTCATTGATAGTTGAAGTGCATTGCTAGCTGCAAGTCACCCTGTGTTCCATGCTCGCACTAAGAACATTGAAGTGAATTTCCATTATGTCAAGGATTAAGAGATAGTATTTTCTCTTACTCTAGTGGAGTAAGAGATTTTGCAAGACTATACCATGTGACAAGCTGCTAGTGGTTATCTTAAGGAGACAAGAGCAAGCTGCCAGGTATCTGCATGTGAGAAGCCATCACAAGTTAGTTGTCAAGGTCTAGGCATAAGGAGTCCGAGGATATTTTGAGTACTTATGCTGCGCACATCTGGACTCATTGGGCCTCAGAGGGATTTCTATAGTATGCCCAAGGCAAGGACTACTATTGATTGGTGGAAATGCTAGATAGGAAGCAGAGAGACTAGTTGTCTGCTTTTTGAGCATCTACTAGTTCACACACCTAACACACTCTACCCTTATTATTTGGAATCATAGATTTTGATTCCCAGTTTATAGCTCCTTCTATATCATTGAGGACAATGATCTTTAGAAGGGGGAGAGATTGTTATATTCCAGAGATGTACATGCTTAGAGGAACAAGAAGTTCCTTGCTTTGGGATAGCCAGGCCAAAAGCCAGAGAGTTCATGCAAGGTATCTACTCATGATGGCTAGATGAGTCGAGGAACCTCAGAGAGAACTCTAGATGGTGACTAGGCAAGGGCTATAAATAGGTTGGGAGGTGAGTCCTAGGCATGTCGTTCTCCACTTCTCACATTCAACATAGTTAAAAGGAACAAAAAGGGATATAAGAACCAAAGAAAGTGTTTCCAATCAACACAAAAACACTCGCATTTCTAAAAATGGAATAAAATAATTTGAAGAAGAAAATGAACATTTTTGGTTATCTATGTAGATACAATGAACTCAAGACCCAATAGATTTAGACAAGGTAGTTTTGAGGATGAGATTCCACTAATAAGAAAAATAATGAAGATAGGAAAATCTCTATTATTGAGTCGACATCTTGCATACCCTTAATAAGACGAATAAGAGTACTAAAAGAAAAGGAAAAGATAAATAGGGTCAAATCTATGTTAATCTATCCTTGGAGGTGGCCTTTTCTACTAAAGAATATCCCAAGAAACTTCTCTAGATGGTTATAAAGAACAAAAATGATCATATAATGAAGAAACATTTGCTTTTTGAAAGAACACTTCATGAAGTTGATCTTATTCTATGTTCGTATCCTTTCAAATATAAATGTAGAGATAATTATTTGCCACTACTTAAGAGACATTACATTTAACCAAGATATAAAATGATTGCAAAATGTGAATGTAAGTGTTATGAGGTTTTTTGACAAGGCTCTAAGTCAATGATAACCTTAGCTAAATTTAGAATATTATACAAGCTATAAACTAATCCTAGTAGCTAATTTTAAAAACTTGGAATGAAGAGATTTTGGGTTCAATCCCCATAAGTGCCGAGGGGTAGAAATTTTTCACTAAGAGCTCTGAATCTTCTAGAGAGAATGACATATGAATCTCTTTCTAACCTACCATTACATAGATTTTGGGACTAACCATTAACTTTTGAGATCTTGAACTACGTTTATATGTGCAACCCTTGCCACTTTGTATATGTAAAGTGGTTGAGCCTCCTTTTACATGTTTACTCCTCACCACTCTTTACATGGATTGGTGGTTCCAAAGGAGTATCGCTAAATATTTGGAAGATTCTAAAAGCTCTAGGGATCTTGGGCATGCTGGTTAATAACATTTGTAAGGAATTCGAGTTGCGACTTCAAAGAAAATGTCAAAGATTGAATTCACCAAGATGTGGAAGACTTTAGAATTAGGGAGAACCTCAAAGCACATCATTTTTATTTATCGCAGCTTTTGTTGGTGAACTCAACGATGTTTGGTACACATCACTTTTGTTGACATTTTTGATAGGCATTCTTCTTCTGGGATCGAAACTCCATGGATCTTAGGGGATTTCATGTGCTTATACTATGACTACTAGCCTTGCACGTTTTGAAAATTTTTATGGTAAAAAGATTCTCATTCCCATGTCACTTACTCAAACTTATAATCGGGTGGTTGAATCTTTTCTTCATGTTACACTTATGTGTTCCTTGAGTAGCTTTGATGTGAACCTTTTCCCTATACATGGGCACTTTTTATTCTAATCTTGGCTAGAGGCTTTTTCCCCATGTTACCACATACATGATTCACTCATATGTGGTGGTACTTTGTGCTTAGGGATAGAGCTTCTTATTCAAGTTGTAGTGGTTCCTCCTTCTCCACCTACATAGGAGTAGCTTAGATGGGATGGAAAAGATGCTCAAGCTCATGCATTGATTGGGATTTCAATGAAGCGTCATATAGTTTCCACACATTCGGATCATGTTCTACATCAAGACAGGCATGGACACGCTTCCTTCTTTGTATGCTATGTGTAATGAAGCACATTTTGCATACTTGAGAAAGCAACTTGAGGATGTATGTATTGATAAAAATGAGTCAAGGGATGTGTATGTGACACGCATCAAGGACTTGAAAGAGAATTCGAAATGTAGATGAGAATTTTCTAGATTCATCACTCATTTCTACATTGTTAAAAGGATTAACAGAATCTTTTCAAAACTTTGCAGTTGATGCGATTGTTTCTCTTCTTTTGCAAGAAAAAACAATCTAGAGTGAATAGCAGTGGTTTGAATAAGGGAATGCAAGCACTTGCTATTTCACGAAAGAGGAAAAGCAAGTATGGTTCAGCTTTGGGTTCATCAAAACCAAAGCCTCAACCTTCCTCTTCCATTCATTCCTCTAATGATGCTGATTTGCAAAAGAAGAAGCGATGCAAATACTATGAAAAGGCTGATCATACTATTGATGAGTGTAGAAATCTTGCTAAACACAATGAAAAGAAGAATGAATCCAGCATGTCTATTGCTTAAAATTCAGCAAATGCAAAGAGTGATGAAGCTAATATGGCTCAACATTTTTGGGCATGTGTTGTTACATGTAATTATGATGCATCCATGCATTCTAAATGTACCTTTGTGAGTGACGCTACTCCGGATTGCACTACAACATATCAAGGGTATATAGACGTTCAGCATACCGATGGTCACTCGTCGGTGTCAATATGACCCTCGAAACATTTTGGAAAACCGGCTAGCCAATGGACGCGTAGGTACAAATACGTCGGTATGAGTGTTTGGTAAATTATTGGAAATTACCGATGCTTATAACAATGCTCATACCAATGCCCTATTTTAATCAGGCTCGACAACAAAAATTTGACATTCCGGGCATTTTGAAACTAGATCTTCTACTGTTGACTTTGCATGCACGAACAACATATCTTTGTTTGTCACTCTGTCTTTCTCTCTCTCTCTCTCCCTCTTTCTCTCTCTCCCTCTCTCTGTCTCTCTCCCTCCCCTCTCTCTCTCTCTAAGCACACCTGTATCTTTCTAGATCTAAAGTTTTGATAAGTATATCGCACATACTGTAGCACTCTTTTTTCTTTCTTTGTGTTTTTCCTTTTCTAATATCTTCTCTCTTTAGCTTTGCAAGAGATTTTGGGATCAAGACTTTGGAGTTTCGATGAAGGACAACTTCAAGTGGATTTTGACAACAACGATTCAAACAACTACATCAATGTAAGTGGTTGTTTTGTTTTCGATTGACATAGAGAGAGAGACATATACATACACACTCACATATGTATAAACACACACATACATATGCATACACACATACATGCATACACAAATGCTATGCATACAAACATGCATATGCATACAAACATGCATATGCATACAAACATGCATATGCATACAAACATGCATATGCATACAAAACATGCATATGCATACAAACATGCATATGCATACAAACATGCATATGCATACACAAATACACACATGCATACATAAATGCATATGCATACACACATGCATATGCATACACAAATACACATATACACATACACAAATGTATACACATACACACATGCATATGCATACACACATACACAATGCATATGCATACACAAATGAATATACATACATAAATGCGTAGGCATACAAATGCATATGCATACACACATAAACACATGCATATGCATACACATGCATATGCATACACACATACAAAATGCATATGCATACACAAATGCATATGCATACACACATACACAATGCAAATGCATACACAAATGCATATGCATACACACACGCATATGCATACACACATGCATATGCATACACACATGCATACGCATACACACATGCATACGCATACACACATGCATATGCATACACACATGCATGTGAATACAAACATGCGTATGCATACACACATGCATATCCATACACACATGCATATACATACACACATGCATATGCATACACACATGCATATGCATACACACATGCAGATGCATACAAATATGCATACACAAATGCATATACAGACATAAATGCATATGAATACACACATGCATATGCAAACACTGCATATACATACACACGTACACAATGCATATGCATACACAAATACATATGCATACACACATGCATATGCATACACATGCATATGCATACACATGCATTGCATACAAATGCATATGCATACACATATACACACATGCATATGCATACACACATACACACATACACACTCACATATGTATAAACACAGACATGCATATGCATACACACATACCTGCGTACACAAATGCATATGCATACAAACATGCATATGCATACACAAATACACACATGCATACACAAATGCATATGAAAACACACATGCATATGCATACACAAATACCAACATACAAATACACAAATGTATACACATCCACACATGCATATGCATATCTATAAACATGCATATGCATACACACATACACAATGCACATGCATACACAAATGCATATACATACATAAATGCATATGCATACACACATACACACATGCATATGCACACACTGCATATGCATACAAACATGCACACTGCATATGCATACACACATCCATATACATACACACATGCATATCCATACACACATGCATATGCATACACACATTCATATGCATGTGTGTATGTATATCGATGTGCATATGCATACATGCATATGCATACACACATGCATATGCATACACACATGCATATGCATACACACATGCATATACATACACACATGCATATGCATACACATGCATATGCAAACACACATACATGCATATGCATACACACGTGCATATACATACATGCATATACACACACATCCATATGCATACACAGGCATATGCATGCACAAGCATATGCATACACATGCATATGCATACACATGCATATGCATACACATGCATATGCATACACATGCATATGCATACACATGCATATGCATACACATGCATATGCATTTACATGCATATGCATACACACATGCATGTGCATACACATATGCATATGCATACACACATACATGCATATGCATACACACATGCATATGCATACACACATAAATATGCATACACATGCATATGCATACAAACATGCATATGTATACACACATGCATATGCATACACACATGCATATGCATACACACATGCGTATGCATATGTGTATGCATACATGCATATGCATACACACATGCATATGCATACACATGCATATGCATACACATGTGCATATGCATACACACATGCATATACATACACACATGCATATGCATAGGCACATGCATATGCATACACACATGCATATACATACACACATGCATATGCATACATGCATGCATATGCATACACATGTATATCCATACACATGTATATGCATAGACACATGCATATCCATACACACATGCATATGCATACACAAATACATGCATATGCATACACACATGCATATATAGTGTGTGTATGCATATGCATGTGCATATGCATACATGCATATGCATACACACATGCATATGCATACACACATACATGCATATGCATACACACATGCATATGCATAAAAACATGCATATGCATACAAACATGCATATGCATACAAACATGCATATGCATACACACATGCATATGCATACACACATGCATATGCATACACACATGCATATGCATACACATGCATATGCATACACATGCATATGCATACACACGTTGTCGAAAAGATTTTATCCCTCTTAGATTATTATTAAAAAATAAAAGATTAATTGATTAAACTAAGTTTTAATAATTTATGAAATTTTAATTTATGTTTGATTTTGAACTCTACAAGACAAGAACTTTTGATGATCAATACAAAGATAGGAAGTATTTAAAAAGTGTTTTAAAATGTATTGTTGGGTAATTGATTAAAAATAAAGGGTTAATTAAGGGTCTATTTAAGATTTGAAAGTAAATTCAAGGGTATTCAAGGGTCTAATATAGGGTTTGAATATGTTTTATAGGATAAGAGTTTAGTTTTAAGGATAAGTAAGGGTTTAGATAAGATATTTAAAGGGTTTTATAGAGTAAAAGCTTAGTGTTAAGGATAATTAAGGGTTTAGATAAGATATCTTAAGGGTTTTGATAGGCTAAAAGTTTATTTTATGGGTTAGTTGAGGGTTTGGATGAGATTTAAAGCTAAAAGAAAAGCTTTTGATTGGTTAAAAACTATGGTTTAAGGCTAGTTTAGGATAAACCTATGGTAAAGGGGTCAATAAAGTGGGTTTTATTCTATGAAGCAGTTAATGAATAGGAAAAAGGGTATTAAATAGAAACCTTAACCAAATATTTCAATGTAAATGAATAATTAAATATGTTAATTAATAATTGAAATTATTTAAATAATGTTAAGGTTATGGAAAATATATTTAAACTTAATAATTGATAGGTTAAATTTAATTAATTCTAAAGTAAATAAAGAATTAAAAGATTGAATTTATTTAATTCTAAACGGTAATAGAAGTGTGAAAATAAAAAAAGGACAAGTGAATATTTATTTTAAGTGGAGATTGTATGTTTTTCTTTTTGGAAAAATAAATGAAAGAAATTTCCATGCCTTATTTTGGTTGAGTTGTGTTGAGTGGATGTGGAGTAAATGTAGGCTGCATGAATGAGTTAAATTAGGAAAAATGTGGGCTATGGTGAGCTACTCACATGTATAAAAGGAGGGGAGTGGTATTCAGGAGCTCATGTTATTTTGCTGGTACTTCATTTTACTCTAAACTTTAGGCTTTGATTGTTTGTGCACACATTTTCATGCTGTCCTTCTCGCACGAGGAGAGAGAAGGCCATCTCTCTTACTTTTGCATCCCATTTAATAAGAAGCAATTTTTTTTTTGCTTTTTTGTTTAGTCGACGCACAGAAAGGGGGGCAAGTGATAAGTTTTTCGTCTTTTTCTATTTTTTTCTTTTCTCTTTTTCCTTTTTTTTATTCTTTCTTTCCCTCTCTTTTCCCTCTTCCTCTCTCTTCTCCCTCTCTTTTCCCTCTCTTCTCTACCGGCGGCGCAGCGCGCTATGTGTTGATGTATAAAACACCACAAGAAATGAATTAATGTGACACTAGAACATCTCTATGGTCACCATTAACTCATTGCCACTCCAAACTTTGAGAAATGATAGCTTAAAGTGAGAACTTTGCTTCTACAGAAATTCCTAGTCACCGAAATGACATACCTTCAGTCTTTTGCTAATTTCTCCTAGCTCAGGTATGCTTTCTCCATGAAACTTTATAGGCTGAAACTAGAAGAGTAGAGCGTTCCAACAAGCTATCATATGCATCAAACGGAGCTCTAGAACTCAAGTTATGGCCCTCACAAGATGATACTGTATGACCTTCCAAAGCTGGAAATCTTGCCTGTTTTAGTATTCCTGATGTCCAAAAATAAAAAATTCGATGCCTAGCATCGAATTTCAGTCCAAGTCGATGCCAGGCATCGACTTTGGGCTTTTTTTGGCTATTTTTCTGCACCAGAAACACTCTATTTTACACACACATGAAGAAGATGACTTATATGATAGAAGTCGATGCCGGGCATCCATTTTATGTTGGAACTCGATGCCAGGCATCGAGTTGCTCAACAAACTTCATATTTTTAGAAGATTCAACAATAGTTAACACACAGAGAATGAAAAAATGACTTATCAGCCAAGATTCGATGCCAGGCATCGAATTGCTCAGAAAACTTAAACTTTTGAATTCATCACACAGTAGGCAAGCATCGAGATGATGGAGAGAGACTCATACACAGAACTTTACTCAGTTCTTTCTCATAGCTATGAAAACTCAGAAGTTTTACAGATGCTTTCTCGCTCAGAGAAGCCTGACTATACACAGTCGTATAAATGTACTCCTTCTTCTACTTCTTCTCTCTATTCTCTCTCTCTCTCTCTCTCTCTCTCCGCGTCAGTTGATACAAACTAACTTATATAGATTTTTGTATTCTCGTGATTTTAAAAAACTTCTAGAACTAAAGTGAACTAACTTTACAAATATGATACATTTATGAGTTTGTCCCTTCACATAGGCATGGGGTTTTCTTCCTAAGATTTGACCTTCAAATATATGTCCAATTAGTGATTGTTTCTCCAACAGCTCCCCCTCAATCACTAATTGACATTCCCTGTTTCTTCATATCTTCTTCTTTTCTTTTACTCCTGCCATGCTTTTGAATCTGCTGGTTTTCACACCATCCAAGCTCTTTGTCATTATGTCTGCTAACTGATCTTTAGTAGAAATGTACTCCACTTCAATCTCCTTCTCCATTACCTTTTCTCTGAGAAAATGATACTGTATCTCTATGTGCTTTGTCCTTGCATGAAATACTTGATTTGCTGCAAGATAAAGTGAACTCATATTATCTCCATGTATTGTAGGTGTACCTTGATCAATGCCTAAGCTCTTGAACAATGTCTGCATCCATATGACTTCCTTAGCTGCTTCCACAAGTCCTTTGTACTCTGCTTCAGTTGATGATAATGCTACTGTATGTTGTTTCTTTGAACACCAACTTACAAGCTTATCACCAATGTATATCATGTAACCATGAGTTGATCTCCTGTCATCTTGATTACCTGCCCAGTCTGAGTCACTGTAGGCTCTCAACTTCAAATCTGATGTAAAAGGATAATATAATCCTTCCTTTATAGTTCCTTTGATATATCTGAGAACTCTTTGACCTGCAATCCAATGTGGGTCCTTTGGACAATGCATGAATTGTGACAAAACTCCCACTGCATAACTAAGATCAGGTCTTGTTAGTGTAGCATAAATCAAACTACCCACAAGAGATTGATACTTCCTCATATCTTTGTAGTCTGCACCATCATATTTACTGAGCTTGTGATTAACTTCAAGTGGAGTTGAAGCTTCTCTGCAATTTTCCATATCAAACTTCTTCAACAAGTTCAGAAGATACCTTTCTTGTGACACATATATGCCATGATCTGTATAAGTAACTTCCATTCCAAGAAAGTATGATAACTTTCCTAGGTCACTGATCTTAAACTCTTTCTCAAGTAATCTCTTTACCTCCTTGATTCCTTCATTTGAAGTACCTGTGATTATAATGTCATCTACATAAATACAAATGTAGATTGTACCTTCCTCTGTTCTTTTGATAAGTAGACTTGAATCTGCTTTTGAACTTTGATATCCAAGATCATTGAGATACTTCACCAGTCTATAGTTCCAAGCTCTTGGAGCTTGCTTCAATCCATACAATGCTCTTTTCAACCTGCAAACAAAATTTGGATACCTGGAATCTATAAACCCTTGAGGTTGTTCCATGTATACCTCATCTGATATGTATCCATTCAAGAATGCATTTTTTATATCCAATTGACTTAGGGTCCATCCTTTTGAAGCTGCAATAGCAATGATTGTCCTTATAGTTGACATCTTAGCTACAGGACTGAATGTCTCATCATAATCTATGCCATAGGTCTGGGCATAGCCTTTCACCACCAATCTAGCTTTGTATCTGGCTATACTTCCATCTGCAAGCTTCTTCACTTTATAAACCCATTTATTTCCAATTACTTTCTAACCATTTGGTTTAGGAACAAGTTCCCATGTCTTGTTCTCCTCCAGTGCATTGAACTCTTCCTTCATTGCTTCTTCCCATTGCTTCTTACCTTTAGCTTCATCATAGTTCTGAGGTTCTTCATCATCTTTGACCATATATGCATAGTTCTTCTGAGTTATGTAAGAAGTATCATAAGAATACCTTTCTGGTTGTCTTCTAGTCCTGCTTGACCTTCTTGGTTCACATTCTTCATAAGTTTCTGGATACACCTCTTCATCAAATATAGGAGCTTCTTCATTTCTTCTTGTTAATCCACTTGTGGATGTACTTGCTTGCATATAGTCTTCATCTCTATTTACCTGCAGAAATGATTTTCCTTTCTCACATCTTCTTACCTCTTCTTCAAATTCTTCAGCTGTGTGACTTTGATCTGCATACCAACTTTTCTGTTCATCAAATGTAACATCTCTAGAAACAATAAATTGTTTGGTTAGAGGATTCCACAATCTGTAACCCATCTGCTTTTCATCATAACCAATGAACACATATTTTTCTGCCTTTGGTTCAAGTTTATGCCTAAGCTGTGATGGCACATAAGCATATGCAATTGATCCAAACACTCTACAATGATCTAGTGTTGGTTTCTTACCCCACCAAGCTTCATATGGAGTCATTCCATTCAGAGCTGCACATGGTAATCTATTCACAAGATATGTAGCTGTATTTACAGCCTCAGCCCAAAGATAATTTGGACAGTTCTTCTCCTTTAGCATAGCTGTAGCAAACTCAACCAAAGTCCTGTTCCTTCTTTCTGCTACACCATTTTGTTGTGGTGTATACCTGCAAGTTATTTCTCTCTTAATACCTGCATTCCAAAGATAATCATTGAACTCTTGGGAGAAGTATTCTCCCCCTCCATCAGACCTCAGTCTTTTAAGCTTTTGACCTGTTACTCTCTCTGCATATGCATGAAAATGCTTGAAGGCTCCAAACACTTCTGATCTTTCCTTCAAAACATATAGTGTTATCCATCTTGTAGCATCATCAATGAAAAGAACATAATACCTTGAGCCACTGATAGATCCTTCTTTTGTTGGTCCCCATACATCTGTATGAATGAGCTCAAGTACTCCATCATGTTTGAAACCTTTCTTTTGAAATGGTAACCTGTGTGCTTTTCCCATTTGACATGCTTCACATTTATAAACCATATGTTGACTTTGCACATTTGGTAATCCTAGTACAGACTGATTAGCAACCATAGCTTTAATTCCTCTTTCATTGAAATGACCTAATCTCTTATGCCAGAGATCAAGTTCTGTAATCACTGCTTCACCATGTGTGAGCAAAGCTTGACCAATGTTCCCTTGCACTCTTAAAGTAAAGAGTCTACCTTCTTTCTTACCAGAGACAATCTGATCATATCCATTCTCTGGATCTTCCACAAATACTCCTTCATTTGTAAACCTGACTTGAAAACCTTTTTCAACTATCTGTCCCACACTAATCAAGTTTTTAGGTATTGTAGGAACATACAAAACATTGGTTAGCAAATCTGCTCCACTCTTGCATTTCACTTTTCCAATTGAATGTACACTATGTCTTGTATTATCACCAGTTTGAACTGTATGATTAGAAATGCCTTTTTCCAATTCTGACATCAATTCTATGTTTCCTGACAAATGATTAGAACATCCAGAGTCAATGTAAAATACCTTTAGATCTTCTTTATCTGATGTGTTGATTGAGTTCATCATCAATGATGTATGACTTTCATTCTGTGTGTCATTTGCATAGTTGTAGTAGGTGGTGTTGTAGGATTGATTCTGTCCCCAACTTCTTCCTCCACCTCTACCATAGCCTCCTCTTTGACTTTTTCTACCTCTTTGAAAATTACTTTGATATCTTCCACCTCGGCCTCTGCTATTGTTGTTTTGCTTCTGGTTTGATCCTTGTTGGTTGTGCCAACAGTCATGAGCCAAATGATTACTCAATCCACAGATCCAGCAAGCCTTTTTGTTGTTATTTTGATTACCTCTTCCTCTTCCAAAACCTCTTGCTCTTCCTCTGCCAGTGCCTTTACCTCTTGCATAATAAACTTGAGAATTAGACTCCTCTTTATCCTTTGCTTTACCTTTATCTCCTTTCTTCTTATTCTTCATGTACATTGCAGAACTTTGACCTTTATCTCCATCTCCCTTCAAGTCTTGCTCATATGTGAGCATCAAACCAAGCAACTGGTTCAAATCTGGAACATAGTGATTTAATGAAAGTTCTGTTGATAAGACAAAAGGTTTCCACCTTTCATCCCCTCTCAAGCCTGCAAGTAGTTGAGCAATCAATCTGTGATCTTCAACATCTTCATCTATGGATCCAAGACTATCTGCTAGATCCTTCATCTTAGTGACATAATCACTAATGGTTTGACTTGGCTTCTTCTTGAATGTTGTAAACTCTGACCATAGACTTGCTTTCCGTGCTTTAGTAGTGCTTTGGAAATGATATTC